>VXBJ01000981.1:1317600-1331328 GCA_013400055.1 Nycticryphes semicollaris
AACCAGGTCAGTGGGGCTTTTTTTTTTTTACCTTTTTCTTTTTTTGTGTGTATGTAGTTGAATTTAGAATTAAAAGAAGCGCTTGATCTTTATATATTGAAATCCTCAGCGTGCAGAGTGACAGCATGAGCCAGAAGAGAAAACCATGGCCCCATGTGGTGTGAAAAAAAGGAACAGCAGTTTAAGTGCTGGAAAGTTGAAAGAGAACTAACCTTCTTGTTCTTGTCGTCAAGGAAAGTGGCTGTTTTGTGCTTTTGTATTGAAGCATAGCATATGTGCCTCAGTTTGACAAAAAGCCTCTCCAGTCAAAGCATCCCGAGTCCTGTGTGCTGATCCAAAGCGAAGGCCGCGATAATGAGGGCCGGGCTCTCAGGAAGCAGTGAGTAGATAATACTACATAAGTGGCAAATTCTGTGCGCCGTTTTCGCCCCTTCTACTTAATGCAAGTCGCAGCCCCGGTGAATCGCTTGCCATCCAGCTGAAATGGGCCATTAGCTATCAGGGAAAATTGTCTTTGCTACTTTCGGCAGATGGAGCAAATATTTTACAAAGCAATTTTACATACGAAAAACATTTGTGTTACTTGGTAATGGTGGCTGTTTTACATGATGTCACCTTCCATCGGAACATACTTTTCCAGCTCACGGGAGGCAAAATTGGCACTTTTTGAATTTTAAAATTTGCAGTTTAACAATTAAATGCCAGGGCTTTAAATCAGGCTGCAAACTTTAATTAGGTAATGGTACTAATTGTATCACTTCCAAAAACTGTTCCATTTTTCCTAAGCCTCTCAAATGGTTTTTGCTGAGTGCGGTAGGTTGTGGCTCTGGCCAGCACGTACCTGTGTCAATCAGGAAAATAAAATAGTCAAATCAGTTTAATTTGCAAAATAGGAGATAATGTGAGTTATTTGGCGAGTCAGCGGCCGCTGAGAATGTAAAAATACACTGGGCCGGACCCGTTCTCGTCGTGGCAGCTGGAATAAGCCGCCGCAGCTCCACCGGTGACCACAGAAACGGTGCGGGTTGCCCCGGGGCCACTGGAGTGGCATTAATTGCTGCAGCTCCACTGACTGCAGCAGAGATGGGGCAGTTCGTATCGCCGAGGGTCGCTCTTTGCCTCTTCTCCAGTTGCCTTTACTCACTGGGAGTTGCTTTCTCTGCTCTTTATTTGCTGGTAAAGCCTAAACAATTGCCTTTCAACCTGATTCGTAGCTGAAAAGCTCTAGGTCTCTCTGCATGTGGTTCTGCTCTGCAACCTCGTTCTGTCCCCAGGTCTTTCTTCCTGTTTCTAAGTCTAGTTCTTCTTTCTCTTTATTTACTTGTCTTTTCAACAGGCTTTTCCTTGCTGACCTCTCTGGCTGGAGTAGATTTCCTGCCAGTGTCACCAATATATACCACATTCAGTCCTGGTTTTTTGTTGCAACTGCCATTCTAAGAAAGCCTTTCAAAATTCAGCTCGCAGAAGGGTGAGAAATTATTTTATATTTTGGGGTAAAAGGTGTAATTTTTTGATGCTATTCATTTTTTGTAAAAAGGCGCAAAACCCATTTGGGTAAAGATTTCTCCGTGAGGTAAACAGTACTTGGGCTGCTCCTTTTTTACAGTAACTGAGAAACATCAGCTGAAAGACTTGAACAAATGCTCCCTGTTTCCATCGAGCCCATGATTCGGAATTGTTCTGGGCCACCATCAAGAGATAAAACATCGGTAAACTCTGCTGGAGCTACCGTCCAATTTAAATGAAATTAGCCTACCGAGCGCTGATCCTTTTAAAAGGTTTGACTTCACGAGTGAATGCTGGATCTGGGCTTGAATTTCCCTACTTAAAACTCCCTAGAATCAGGATTATTGCCTGTTTTAGAGCTTACAGTTGCAAAAAAACCCCTTCATCTAGAATTTCAGGTGCTGATCCTTAAAACGCGGTTGCCCGACTCCCTTCTTTGAACACCTTGATTCTCCAGGCGCTGGTGGTTCAAAGCTCTGTTACGTGTGGTTTGATCTCATAAGGACAATTTTCAGATTTCCCCAAATTAGTTATTTCTTTATAACCCCCTGTCGTCTTTCTGTAAGGCGAGGGGGTTTGATACACGTGTCCTTCATGGCCAGCAGGTGCTGAGGGTGCTTTGAATCCCAGAATGGCAGGGGTTGGAAGGGACCTCTGGAGACCACCCAGGCCAACTCCCTGCCAGAGCAGGTTCACCCAGAGCAGGTCCCACAGGAACGTGTCCAGGTGGGGTTTGAATGTCTCCAGAGATGGAGACTCCCCCACCTCTCTGGGCAGCCTCTGCCAGGGCTCTGCCACCCTCACAGTGAACAAGTTCCTCCTCGTGTTTAGATGGAATTTGCTGGGTTCCAGTTTGTGCCCGTTGCCCCTTGTCCTGTCCCTGGGCCACCACTGAGAGGAGCCTGACCCCATCCTCCTGACACCTGCCCTTTAGCTATTGATGAGCACCAATGAGGTCCCCTCTCAGTCTGCTCTTCTCCAACCCCAGGTCCCTCAGCCTTTGCTCAGCAGAGAGAAGATCCAGTCCCTCATGTCTTCACAGCCCCTGTGTTCAAGATGTCCCTGGGCCAGGCACTGTGTATCCACATTGCACCAGTAGATGCTCTGGCCTCATCCTGTGCTCAAGTCCCCTTCAAATGCTAATTGGACCTCATTTAAGCAAGACACACTGGGTCTGCTGAGGAAGTACCACAACTTTTTTAATGCCCATCGTATGACCATCTGTGAGGATGAGGTGAATGGAGACAGTGTCTCACCCACAGCCTCCCTTGGTGAGCCAAGTTTGGAAGTTCTGCTTGATGTTACACCTGCTTTGGGGGGCTTTCCTTCACAGCCACGTGTGACCCTCAAAAGGAACTCTGAATGGAGATACAGCTGTCCCCAGCACGAGGGCCCTCATGTCCCTGGGAATTGTTGCAAGGAATTGGTGGATTTTAAGGAAGCGAGGAGTGTGAGACTGGAATCTGGGTAAATTCTGAAGTGGGATATAGCGGTTTATGTGGCCCTTGCTTTAGTCATCAGGTTAAGGTCATGCTGCTTAGTGGATCAATTATATATATTTATATGTATAAGCTATTTATATATCAATATATAGAGAGAGCTCAGCATATTGGCTAAAACAATTTATTAGCATTTTTTCTGAGATGGTTAAAGGCAACATCCTACTTTTCTCTTCAGTACATGGAAGAGATCTGCATAGCCCAGATCAGCAGCGTTATCGAACCACCTCAGGATTTTCAAGGCTTTTTTTATTGTTGTCTCAATTCCCTTTGAGATGAGGACAGCGATTGTCCCTGTTTCATGGCTGACCAGCTGAGGCGCAGACAGAAGGTCACTTGCCTGAAGTCTCAGGCAGACTGCGTTCAGGAATGAGGTATTTCTAGGTCTCCAGTACATGAAGTTGATACCCTAGTCACTGCCCCCTCCTCCTTCTGATAGATAAATCACAGTAAGCTGGTTTTGAGTTCATATTTCTGGTTATGTCACATCACCCACTTCATGCCAAAGCCCATCTCTTCAAAATCACCACTTTGGAAAAGCAATTTATTTATTTGTTTTTTCTCATTCTTTGGTGTTAGCCATAGGGTTTTGTCACGTTCATCCAGAGCTGAAGATAATATGGCTTAGGCCACTGCCAAGAGGAGAGGGTGGTTGGTCATTTCCTGAAGCACGGGGGGCTGAGGAGAGAAGGATGTAAAACAGAAGCAAAGAGCCCCAGGGGAAACAGGAGGACGCTTATGAAGCGGCAAGAAAAGGGGCCTGAAGCAATAGAGTCAGGGGCCTTGCACTTCACCTGCCTGTGTGCTTCTGGGATGTTTTTGAGCAGGAAGAGCAGTTGGTTTCCATAGATGTAACGGAGTGGTTTTGTGTGTGTGATAATATAGTAAAGAATTTGAAACTGGGAAAAAGGCAGCTTCTCTCCTGTCAAATGATTAATGAAGACAGAGCCACAAATATCCTCGTGAATTTGTGTTCCAGACCGGGGAGTGTAAAAGGGTGTCTCCCACTTTAGAAACACTTTGGGTTGATTATTCCTTTTTTTAATAATGGATCGGTGTTTGGGTTGATACAACAGCTTCAACACGGAGCCAGTAGAACTCCTTCTGGCATAAGTGACTATTTCAATATGCTCAGTTTCAAAATATAAACAACGTAGAAGTTATTGACCGCCGGTATCGATCCCTGAGCAGTTACCAAGTGCTTGGCATTTTCAGTTGCCAGATCAAATTATGGATATAAATTATAACGAAATAGACACTGGACTGAAGGGGGGGACGGGGAGGGATGGTCTTTCTGAGAAGGATGGTTTTCAATGGGAGGGAAGAGCAGAAAGCAGAAAAATTAAAAAAGGCTTCCTGACTGTGGGTAAACAGTAACCACATTTTTTTTTCTATTTTTTTTTTTTTTTTTGCCTGTTGGAGGCCTGGTTTTTAATCACCCCACAAGCAGTTTTCATTTCTGTAGTAAAATTGCTTGTGGTTCTATTTAATTTGTTTCTGCAGGAGCCAGCTTTGGTGAAGATCTCCCAGGAGCTGCCGGGCCTTTTAGCACAGCACGTACAGCCAGTCAATGAGAAACGATTCCCTACATGGGAAAAATTCCTCCAAACATTTCTTAGTCAAGGTAAATAAGACTGCAAAGTCGCTGTTAAGTGTTATAAGGAGTAATTATACCATATTGTATGCCATACCCTTGTTAATCATGGGCCCGTTTAAATATTTATCTCCTTTTATTTCTCTATTATGCTTCAAATGTTCGTTTACAAATGAATTATAGGCAACTCTTCTGTCATTTGGGTGTCCTATCCAAGTGTTTCACCCGCACTGATCCTGTGTTACCTTTCTCATGCCATTCCGGATCAATAAGCACCGACTCCTTAATCCTGGGGTACTGGGATACTGGCGGTACTGGAGGCCGTCACGTTCCGCAGAGGGCTTTAAGGAGCACTGGTGTGTGAGTTTGCACAAAGGGAAATGTGAGAATATTCCATTCAAACCGCTGTGAGACTCGCTTTTCCCTCCCATAGGACCAGGAAGGGAGCTGTATGTAAACACATACACTCTGCATCAGGGGGGAACGTCCTCAGCACTTTTAACTGCTTTGGAGAAGAGCTGAGCTTTCTCCCCAGTTCTTGCCTTCCAGGCAGGCGGTGTCACCACCGAGGACTGGTAATGCAGTGCCATATTGTCCCTCACAGGACATTGGCACGGGCCGTTGCCGCGCTCTTTCTTGCCCTCCAACCAAAGGCACACGAACAGGTTCCGATGGGTGAGCTGGATGGTTTCCTTTCCTTCGCCTGGTGCCGAGTCCTCAGCGGGGCTTCCTGCATTAAACCCGCTCAGGGTGCCTTTGGCTGGGACCTGGCCAGTACCCAACTGGCCCAGAGCTCAGAAACGAGCCCATCTTTGTCCAAAGCAAGAGGCAGCGCAGAGAAAGCCCTTGTGTAATCACTGCGTGTCGGGGCACATTGACACCCTGTATTCACGTGCCAGGATTTGAACCAAAAAGACCAGGTGCTTGTGGCTGGGCTGTAAACTTTGGCAGTGATTTTGCCCCGCCATAGTTGTGTAGAACACAGAATGGATGTACACGTTTCATATGTTTCTTCATCTGTGGAAGAGACAAGGATGATTCAAAGCTTTGCAAGTACTTTTTGGAACACCACCACCAGTTAGCATATATAGGGCCAGTTTCTACTGCATGTTAGTTAATCTGAACTAAATGACTTATATGCAGTAAAAAGGCAAATCCAGGATGCAAACCCTGTGCTCTTTGTGATTTTCCTATGGACAACCTCGCTAGAAGCTGTCATCCAGAAACTTCCCATCCACACACCAAGCTCTTTGAGTGGATGAACACCAAAGGGCAGGTTACGTATCTCGGAACCCTGTATGGATGGGAATCTCCAAGATGAGCTCACAGCAGGAGATGCCACTCCCTCGAGGTCCCAACATTGCATTTCACTGCTGCTCTGACATCTGGCTGGGCTGTAGGACAGCCTGGGATTCATTCATGTGTCCCAAGAGCATATTTCTCCTGTCAGGTATGTGATATATGTGTTGTGGAACTGCTCACAAAGCATCTGCAGCTCAAAAGCCACCAGTAGAACTGTGTGGTGCTGCAGGAGATAACATGTCGTTACGCGATGAGATTAGGAAGAACTTGTTTGGTGTGAGGGTGGTGAGAGCCTGGCCCAGGTTGCCCAGAGAAGCTGTGGCTGCCCCATCCCTGGAGGGGTTCAAGGCCAGGTTGGAGGGGGCTTGGAGCAACCTGGGCTGGTGGGAGGTGTCCCTGCCCAGGGGGTGGCACTGGAGGGGCTTTAAGGTCCCTTCCCACCCAAACCATTCTAAGCTTCTGTGTCTTCTTTCTCTTTGAAGAGATTTTTGGGTTCTAGCTACGCTGCTCATGTTACATTTGCTTTTCCGTAGCAGCCTCCACGCAACGTCTGAGCACAACAGGGGCTGGATGGGTCCGTTCTGCGCACTCTGAAGAGCATCACGTGCGAATTTGATTACCAGCTTTAACAGTGACTTTGTTTCTAACTAGGTGGTGTGATAGAAGCCTTCCCGCTCTCGGAAAACGTCACAAACCTCACGGTGGCCATGCTGATAGAGCCAACAGGCGAGGTAAAAATAGTGTCGTCTGGAGACCAGCTCCACGCGGAAGGTCCTCTGCGCTCATCGGGCACCACCATTCCCCAGTGCTCTGTCGATCCAGCCGTTCTCAACCCCCTCTGCTTAAAAATTGGTGAAACCTGTAAATCCAAAGGAGTGCTTGGTTACTTCTCAGTTGATTTTGTGACTTTCGTCCATCCACACACCACGGAGCAGAAGGTGAGTTGGGCAGCCGCGTTCCTTCCCGCTGTCCCCTTGGGATCAAGAATTGCCCGTTTTCCTGCTTGGTTCCATCAGAGCTGTCAGCAGGAAGCCTTGCCCTTTGGAACAAACTTTCTTTCATAGCTATAAGGTCTGTGGAGAGAGGGAAAGCACCTGGGTGTTCTAACAGTAGCATAAATTTTAGACCTGATCTGCCAGGTGGACCTAAGGAACCTTTTTTCATCAGCCTGAAGAGTCACCAACCAACAAAGCCCCGAGGGCTGCTTTCAAAGCTGACTGATATGAAAATAATATTTTAATTTCTTCTAATGACATTTTTTTTTCCCTAAAATGAGTGCATTCTGCATTAAACTGGTAATTACAGCCGATGGTCTTATGGGTAAGCTGGTTAGATTATTTCCGTTTCAAAATGGTCTGAATCGCTTGTATTTTGCTCTTTAAAAAATAATTACAGGGATTATTGTACTCTTTTGAGTAAAGCAGTGGCTGTAAGAATGCAGATCTGAGGTTTGAGGATGAATTTGAGGAAGAGGGGATATTGACAGTTTCTTACAGCAAAAAAAGGATCGTTGTGATGGACGGTGTGGTTTCGGTTGTCATAGCTAATTTAAGGAGAGAGAAAAGGAAAATAGGCTCATTCAAACCACTTTTGCTCCTCATGTGGTTTTTGGTCTGAGAGAATAATTTACTGCAAGAAAGACAGATGTGACCTCACACCGGGTAGGAAATTATCCCCCAACATCCAAGTGCAGGCTGAGGTCAGGGTGTGTGACATGAGGGGGGTGTATATGACTAAAGATACCACTGCAGGGATTGCTGGTAACCTCTGCTCCCCAGACAGGGGGGGGCGGGAGCCCCCACATCACCTCACCTGGGGGGCTGTAGCTTCTTACCATGTGCTCATGCAGCAGCTTCAGTTGTTTGTCTCTAGCATGAATCCAGAGGAGTGTCCAGAGGAGAGCTACCAGGCTGGGTCTGGAGAACAAGTCCTGTGAGGGGAGGCTGAGGGAACTGGGCATGTTTAGTCTGGAGAAGAGGAGGCTGAGGGGAGACCTCCTTGCCCTCTACAGCTCCCTGAAAGTAGGGTGTAGGGAGGTGAGTGTTGGCCTCTTCTCCCAAGAGAATCATGACAGGACCAAGGGAAATGGTCTGAAGTTGCAGCAGGGGAGGTTTAGACTGGATATTAGGAAGAATGACTTGACTGACAGAGTGCTCAGGCAGTGGAACAGCCTGACCAGGGAGTCACCATCCCTGGAGAACCATGTAGATGTGGCACCTCAGGGCATGCTCTAGTGGCTGAGATTGTAGGGAGTGGGTTGTGGTTTTGTGTCTGGTTGGACTCAGTGATCTCAGAGGTCCTTTCCAACTGTACTGATTCCTTGGTTCTGTGATTCTGTGAATGTTCCTGTGAAATTCCCTCTGGAGATCCTGGTCCTCATGAGTCTTCCATGTGGGCTGCAAGAGCTCACGAGTGGTTTTGTCAGAGCCCTCTGGGTCTAGCAAAGCTCTGAGGCTTCCTGTGTGCCTGGTATTAAGAGCAGATGTGAGAGCAGAGCATTTTGAAGAGGGAAATTCCAAGGTTAATGCCTTGAATTACCTCAAAAGGAAAATTCTGCAAGGAAGCCCATGCAGTTTTAGCTGCTGGAGCACAGTGTGACTTACATCAGACATAACTGAGCAGAATGGAAGGGACTAAATAAATGCTTTCTTGTGGAATCCTGCCCAGGAGAGTCTTTTCTGTAGATGAGTAATGGGGTCTTCTCAGAAGGTAAAATCGGAACCACTTGAGTGACCCTAGTCCTCCCTGCCAGAGTTTACAAGCCTATCAGCAAAACCTCACAGTCAGCTCTACCAGAACTTTTGACAACAAAGAAAGTAAAATAAGTGAAGGCAGTCGAAGGGAATTGCCTCCAGAATCTGCTGGTGCCTGCGGGGGACAGCAGGGAGGCAGAGCCTGGGCACCCACCCTCCCTCACGATGCGTAACTGAACTTTCAGATATCATAAGTGATGGAGGATGCTGCCCCAACGCGCTGCTTCCAGTGCCATGGACCACACAGGTGAGAGAAGGGATTTAAAGAAGCAGTTTAATCCCTGGCACGAACGTCACCAATCAGCCTTGATCACAGTTCATAACAAAATATTAACGTCACACCTTGCTACCTTAGAGGAATCTGGCATTTGGCTTATTTATAAGGTCACCTTCGTCACAACTTAACCTACCCCAGTCAGACACTATGAAAGAATAACCTGTTTAAAACTAAAAAAAACATTTCCATAAGTTTAAAATCAGCGAGGCCAGGCTTCCCGTAGATCTGTGTCTTGAGATCTCCAGCTGAACTCACCCTCTGGCCTTTCCCGTTGGAAGGTCTCTGCCCTCTGTCCACCTGCTTCTTTCCGAAATCTCACGGGAGTTTAAATGTATTTGATGATTTTACCTTCTTCCAAATCTGGCTGGTATTGGCCAATAGAACTCAATGCTACGAGAGGTATAAAAACCTAAAGCATAAAGCCAGGCTGAAGTAAAACGGAGTAAAATCTGGGTGAAGAGACCGAGCTTTTGGTTGCCTGGTAGTGGCCTCGTCTTTGAAGACTAAGGAAAATGAGATCATTTTTAAAGAAGATAAAAATCCGTACCATTAGTGATGAATAGCATTGTTGAGTTTACTGGGTACAACTACACCAATTAAAAATTAGCATATGGATACAGATGTTAATTCCCAATCTCAGCATTAAGTCTCGATTATTTCTTGTCTTTTCAACCTATCGCCTCGGGTTTTTTGCTCTTTTGACATTTTTTTCTTTCAGAATCTTCAATTAGGGGGCTTTAAAAAGGGTTACACTGTGAAAGGGAACCGGTCTGTATTTAATGGACTGGGCTATGTGGGGTGGGAGGACTTTGGGAAGGTGGTGTGGCTGAACCCGCTCAAATCCCTTTGGGTGTCTCTTTCTCCTCCGTGTCTGAACCTCACAGCTTGTGTGGGGTGAGAAAAGCCTTTAAACACGGGGCTTGTATTTCAAACCCAAGAGTCAGCATATGGTATCCACTGGCAAAAGCTGGCTCTTTGGCAGCACTGTCATAATTATATCCCATTTTAAGCTCAGAAGGCGGCTTAAAATCAGGCTTTTGGCAACTGGTGCCACTGTAGGGTGACTGTGGTAAAGCAGAGAGTTGGAGTAACGTTACCTTTGAAGTGCAGCTCACACTTACATTTGCCTCCCAAAAGGTATTTAACGTGGGTGTTGTCATCAGAACTGCGGATAAGCCATTCTTGGGGAACTTCCGTGTAAAGTTGCTTAAGAAAAGCTGAAGGGATGACATTCTCCAGTCAATGGGAGTTTTGCCAAGTGCTTCACCCAAGCCAGGAGTTCACCCAAACGCAGAAATGCTTCCTGATTCACTATGGTTGTAACATTTCCTGGCACGAGAAAGGACGTTTTAAATCAGTCGGTGTTTCTTGTTGGCTTCTGGTTATCCCTGGCTGCTCCGTCTTGGTTTTGCTTCCCTTGTTTCCAGTTGATTCTACCTTAATATTTCCTGTGTTTGTCAGCGTGTCCCACAACTTTAACATTATTTAAGCACAGGTTTTAAAATTTAACTAGATGCAGAGGCAATTAATGATGCCATCTGTCTTGTGAGAGAGAGATTACACAAAAGATTGTGCTCCTGAAAGCACTATTTTTTTGGCAAACAAGAAATCCTCTTAGACTCCTAGAACGTTTGCTCACTAATTTCAGAAGTGCCCACTTTAACGCAGTAGCTGAAAGGCTCAGATACATTTCCTGGAAGTACAGTATGTTCAGGCATTCTTGCAACGTTGTATTTTACAGAAAATATCAACCGATACGTGATATTTTCAGTAAAACTAAAAATTAAATATATCGTTGAACATCTGTTACCAATACAGCCAGAGTATTTAAATACTTAAAAATCCCTCAAACCTTTATAAAGTTACACACTACATAAATACAACTCTTTTTAGGAAATGGGAAGGGCCAAATAAGTGCAAACAACTTTCCGCAGTTGCGTGGTGCGCGGCCCTGAGCTGCAATCCAGGTACATCCCCCGTGCACTCGCCTGGAGGGGAGGCCATCACAGAGGAAAGAAATGCCTGGACTTTGGAGTTTCAGGCTCTTTATCCAAAAGCCTTCAAAAATCTGTGTCAAAAATCTTACATCATAAGCATAAAATTAATTTTGCTGTGACCGGGGGGGCACGGCTTGTGTTTTTCAAGGTTGCTGCTGGTGGTGAGTATTTTCCTCCCGCGTGCCTTGCTCACGGTGTGTTCCCTTGGAGCACAGCAAAGAGACTCTGTGATGGGTAAGGAATGACGCGTGTCTGTCAAATACAGAAGTCTGTGGGAAGCCAGAGTGAATGTGGGAATGAGAACGTCCTCTCCCTGTGGATCACTGCAGAGCTTTGTGCCCATCACACAGTGATATCTTTACCCTCTTGCAGTTCTTGGGGTTTACGCTGACCAAAAGGTGACAAAAGCGACGGTGCCCTCGGGCCTGGGGGAGTGGGGTGATGCTGTAACCTCTCTGATGTATGATATGGCCTCCTCTTTCCACGGGGCATTTCCATGTGCTTCTGCTCAGTACCTAAATCTCTCCCTTTCCTTTGTCCTCACAGGGGAGGCAACCAGCCTGTCCCTGCCTGCACTGGCCTGTTTGTCACCGAGTAACACAGGGACATCTGCAGATCGTATCATCCTCCCATCTACCTATAGCTCTTCCTTAAATTATGGTAGTACTGGAGGAGGTTGCAGTTTGCAATGGAGAGCACGGTGGGTAGGGCCTATAAGGAAGATCTACCCACCCCGTCTCATAGTCTTCATGGCTGTCTGCTGCACTTCAGCTCTTGTGTTTCATGCTTTATTTCGTGTAGACCTGAGGCTGAGATGGGAGTTGGGATGATGGGTTAGATGAGGAAGGTGGGGAGGCAGAGCCCACTACCCAGCTGGAGCATGCCGTGGGGCTGAGCACGGCAAAGGTATCGGTGGGATTATGCATCAGCTGCCACCCGCTGCGGGGCTGTGAGTGCCCCAGTGGGGGTCTGAGGGGCAGAGAGCGCTGGGGACTTGACACAATTCTCTCTTTCTGCCTTGGGAACCTGTTTCTATTTTGGTTATGAGCATCTGTGATTTGCTCCCGAGGGAAAGGGAGGTGGAGACACGCTGTTCTCAATGTCTTGGGGGAAGAAGCGGAGGAAAAAAATTAGGTGTGTCACTTGAGACTGAATCGCTTCTGATTCCTGCTCTGTTTCCCCAGACTGGTCTCTAAGAGCAAGGCCTTGACCCTTCAAAGTGAAGTCTTGCACAGCATTGACTGGATCCTGCCCAGGTCCCAACTTGTCAAGGAGCTGTACCTAAATAAGTCCATTTAATTGACCAGGACTGCTTGAATGCACCAACTCATAGATCTGTGGGCAGATAATTTTGGAGAAGCGGGGTCCCAAGTCACCTTTTCCACCGGTCTGAGAAGGTAGGCATCCCCGTACCTCTTCCAGCAAGAGTGAGAAAACACTGAATTAAATTGTTCAGTGCAGGCACAGAGGTAAAGATGAGGCAAAACATACCCAAAGGAGAATTATAGGGAAGGTTTAGGTGGGTGTTCTCCCTCCCTTCCATTGGAGTGACTTGAAAAGCCCCTGAGGAGGGTGGTTCCGGGGCTGCCGGCCAGTGTTGGCCATGGAGGTGGGTCTGTGGTCAGGAGGAGTGAACTGGAGGTGTCTCCAAAGGCCTCACAGCAGTCAGTGCTCTGAGCGATGCTTTCAGCGGGACGCGTTCTTCTGCATGCACAGGAACGTCAAGATGTGTTGCTTCCAAACAACGTTTTCTATGTGTTGTTTCAAAAAAAAAAGAGCCACAGGGTTTTCCTTCACTGTTTTCCAATTATATTCGTCCGGACTGAGGTCAGGGCCGTTTTTACAGCCCTAAAATTTCAGTTTTTGGGGCCAGCACCGGACCATCCCAGCAGCTGCCACGAGGTGGCAGCCGGATTAGAGCCTGTCTGCCATCGCTGTGGAAATAATCAATTGTGTTGGGAATTTAAAAAAGTCCGGGGTGGGGGGGAAACGCTCTCTTTTCTCTTTTCAACACCCAAGTTGCATTAATATTTTGCTAATTTTTACAGTGTCGTTCAGCCAATTCTTTAAAAATAGCAGGTGGTGCCCCTCACGGCAACGCAAACGTCAATACCAGATGCAGATAATAGAGTTGCACTGGAGAAAGAAAAGCTGGAATTAGTAACTGTGTAAGAGTTTACATTTCCTTCCCTTCTCCATTTTACATCTCAAAGCTGAAGTGTTTTTATGGCACTTGTAAAGAACTGCACTGTAGTTGGGACACTGTTCACTTGAGAGGTCTTTACCAGGAAGCGCCTCCTCTTGAGCTGTGTCTGCTGAAGGAGAGCGGCTCTGGTAGCTCTTGGCCGTCTGTGTAAATGGGAGCAATTCCAGACTTCATCGTATTTCCTTGGACAAACAGCCACTAAGTCTTGCAGGGTGTATTTCGAGCTATTTATTTTATTTTTTTTCCCCCATGTGTCCTGAGAGTCCCCAAAATCTCAAGTAAAAGCTCTTGATGTAATGCTAATTTCCCACACAGCCCTATCAGGATGTGATACCTCCCACGGTAAATACCTGTGATTCTGTACGTGCCCTTATGGTGTGTGCTCAGAAAACGAGGATGGACTCAAGGAAAGGGTATTTGTTAATCTGGATGACTGCATCATTCTTTATCTTTACTTAAATTTGACCTTTGCTTCTAACGGCTCCTGATTTACTGGAGGAGATGATAATTCATCTGGTTATTAACTGCCTGACCTCCACAGACATTGCTTTATCAACTATGGAAATATATTCATAAAATAAAAAATAAAAATAA
>VXBJ01000981.1:1331395-1443895 GCA_013400055.1 Nycticryphes semicollaris
AGATTTTCAGGGCATTTTAGAAGCTTTTGCCACCTGTTTTGTGGCAGTTCAAAGGCAAACGTGTTGCAGTCCAGTAGATGTTTCTGGCGAGCTCAAGCGAAAGGAACTTTCCACCTGCGAGGAGTAGAACAGCCCCAACTCATCATCAGGTCTGATGTCTCGCTCCTGCCTGAGCGTAGAGCTCCGGGGAGCTCTCAGACTGGTTGGAAGATTTTGTGCCGCGAAGGTGGAGCTGGGTTGAGGTTTCTAAGGAACGTTTTCATTCAGTTGGAATGGTTGGTTGTGGTTGGTTGGTTTTGTTTGTGGGTTTTTTTAACTCGACTGCAGGAACAGCAACTGCTCTGTGTCCTGAGAACACGGTGAAAAGTCTTTGATGGATTTCACTGCGTTCGCGTTTCTGCGTGTAGGGTTTTTCTCAGTTCCAAGTCTGCCAGGGAGAGGAGTGTCACATCCTGCTTGTTTCACAGCTCTGTTGGCGCTGAACCAGGAGGAGTCTCCTCCCTTTGAAATGGGAATCTTGCCGGAAAGGAGCGTTCCCTGCTCCGCTGGAACTCCAGGCATTGCTGGGAACTACATCAGGATCTGTTCCTCGCTGCTTTTATCTGCTGCCGCGTGTGCTTTTTTTCTTTAGAGCTCCTGTCGTGCCTCTCTTGCCTTTTCCCCCAACTTCTATATCAGTTTCTGCTGCTTCTACATTTCAGTTTTCAAAGCGGGAGCCTGCCTGAGAGCCGTCTACTTTCTAGTGGTAACATGGAGAATGATGAGTGCCCTTTTGGCTGCCAGATAAATTCTAGGAACCAAAGAACTACGTGGGTGAAGCCTTTAGTCCGATGCAGCGATGGTGGGGAGCAGTGCTGGGGGCCTCGATGTGGTAATCCCTCTTGAGCAACCTGCTCTGGTGGGAGGTCTCCCTGCCCATGGCAGCGCGTTGGGACTCGATGGGCATTAAGGTCCCTTCCAACCCAACCCATTCTATGATTCTCTTCTTCACATGAAGGTGCCTCTGAGCTGCTGGAGGAATTGGTTCTACTGCAACAGTCTCTGTCACCCTTCAGAGAGACTGATTTGGCACACTGGCATTTGAAATGCATCACACACGAGTAATTAATGGGTCTCTTCTCTACATCTGAAATGAAAACAACGTCGTTTTGTGCGTACTTTAATTTTAGTTGCTGACAGGGCGGGATTTGCTGAGTAACTCCTGCAAACCATGGGTGCTCCCACACTTGGTTCGGTTTGTCAGCGTCTCTGCCAGGGGGTAATGAATTTGTCTTGTGCTGGTGGCTGCTTACGTTTGACCAGGCTGTGGTTTTGTAGTGCTTCATCTGCTCTTAAACACTCAATTGCCAGAGCACAGCCCTTGCACTTTCCCCAGATGCACTATGGCCACGTTTTTACTCAACTTCTGTGGGTTTTTTTCCATCTCTGCCCTTTACAAAGCTTCTGGACAGTGCTGGTGTGGACTCTGAGGTCAGAGCAGTCGCGGGTCTGGATGAAGAGCAACCAACCAGTTGGCTTTGGCTGAGCTATGAACAGTCCTGAGAATTTCAGCAGTCCCTGGGCCCCTCGTGTAGCCCGGCCACCTCTTTCCAGCAGCAAAACTTTAATTGAGAATCTAAAATCCAACTCAAACGAGGTTCCAGGTACATCAGCCGTTACTGTTCTGTTGATAATATTTATGGAAATTAACATCACACTTCCACAGTATGTATAGTCTGTAATTGCTGTCCAGCTCCTTGGAAAGGTTAGTGTGTACTGGAAAAGTACAAATCGATATGAAATTTGCTCCCTGTCTTGCAGAAGTGATGATAAGGAATAAATTATTGAAGAAATTTAAGCATTATAATTGGGGAATATTCCCCTATTACTAAGTAAAGCCAGCCATTAGCATCTGATTTGCATTTTATACCATGCAGCAGGAAATATTTAAGTTGACAAATAGGATATTTAATACAGCAACAGATACTTGGCAGTTAGATATTAACAACTGTTACTGATGTGATTTATTCGCTATTATAAAAAGGGCATTACTATGTGCATATGATTCAGAAATTAACTCCAGTTTACCAAGAGGCCCTGACTGCCTGACCTCTTAATATCCTTATAATGACGCCATTTACCATTCAAAGGCTTATTCAAGTCATTCGCCGCTAGATTTGTTTTAACGGCGTCCACTGTAGGGCAGATATTTCTGTGCCTTAACATTTCTCATTGACGTCGTAGGCACAAGCATTTTTTAAGAGGGGAAAAACTCAGGGGTGAAGCCGTGCTCAGGTTGTTGGGGGTGGAGGCACCTCACAGAAGGGATCCACTTCCCTCAGAGTCGAGCGGCCTCGCAAATCCTGCCTGGCTTTTCTGTGCTTTAATGCTTCTGAAACCTTGGGAGGTTGATGCCAGGCTTTTGTCATTGCGGGTGAGTGTGTCCTGCATGGGGGTGGGCTGGGGTGAGGTGGCTTTCCACTGGGCTTCCCCATGAGCTTGTGATTTCTTGTGTAATTACGTGGGTATAGATCTGAATTGTCACCACAAACCAGCAGTGAGTGGGAGCAGGTGACAGAGACATCACCTGCCACACGGATTCCACACCGCCCTGGTTCTTCTACTTAGTTTAGCTTTGCCTACCGGGACTTCCCTTCTTCCATCTCAAAATACCTCTTTGGAACTGAAGGCTGACTTTGTTTAATGCTAATTATTCTTCACCTGAATAATCCAGGTGTGATCTTTAGTATTTCGTTAATTACCTGTTTAATGTGATACAGGCTTTATCGCTGTTGAGCTCATCCATCTGCTTTTTTCTACTCGTTGCTAAAATCACAGGTCACCGTTGTGTCCTCAGCCTTTTGTTTTTCTCTGACAAGTTACTGTTGAAGTTACAGGCGAGTTCTGATTGTTCCTGTTTCATCACTGCCCAGGAGGCACCAGCACAAGGAGACCAACACGCATGAAAATCAAGGCATAGATGTTCCTTTATACAACGGCTGAGTTTCACCTTTCTTGTTCTCTCTTTTGTTTTCTTATTTGATTTTATTTTTCCTTTTAATGCACCACTTTGTCTCTGGATTGATTAGGTGTGGGCAACAGACCTCGACCTTTGCTATAGTGACCAGCTGTATTTTAGTTCTGTCATGTTGTATGTGACAGACGGAGGTGTGGATTGTGGCTCTGGCCACTCCGAAGTCTCTCTTCCTGCAAAGAGAATGAAAAGCCAACGCATTCAGCACGAGGAGGCAAAACCCGTAAGCAGCCACTTGTTTACGAGGAAAATTATTAATGTGAATTACCACTAAGTGAAAAATCTGTCCCAGATCACTGTTGTAGAGGAGCTGAATCTGCTCCTTTCAGATCCTGAACTGCTAATTTGAGATTTTAGAAGGTTATTAAACGGGATGCCATCGCATTAGCAATTAAAAGAAAGGTTCTGGGTGCTTCTGGGTACCTGATTATTCATCCTTCCTACTCACCGCTACTGATTTGTGGTAATAACTAACTTTTAAATATTTTAGGTCGTTTTCAAGTTGTAAAAAATGTGGCAATTTGTAAATTGCAAGAAAAAGGAAGGAGGCGGAAGCGCTCCCTGGCCATAGGAGTAAATTAAAAAGACTCAAGAAGAAATCTGAGCCTTCAGCTCCTGAGCTCGGATTTGGGGTCAGAAGTCAGAGCCGTGAAGTTCCACCCCAGGTTTGTGCCCCAGGCAAAGAAATCCCAGGCGCTGGGGGTTGGAGGTTTAGGTGCATCCCAGGGATGTCACCTCCCATCGCTCGCAAAGGTCGTCAAGATTGTCCCCGTAACAGCTCCTCCCTGGGGCGGGATTTTGAAGAAGGTGATGTTTGTTTGAGATCCTTATGAACACACCGTGAAGCACAGTTACCACATGACGACTTCTTATATTAGCTCAAGCTCGTAGCTGATCCGGCTCTGAACCTGGAGACTGTCTCTCAAAAAAGGGAAGAAAAGTCAGCCTTTAGAAAAGTCAGAGGATAAGAAACGCACTTACAGATGGAAACCAGATGCCGTTTTACGTGTTCTGACAGAAGAGGCACAACCCCCTCTATTTCACGCGTAGAGGAGGAAGGGAGCACCATTCCAAAAATGGCAGGGAGCTGTCATTTAGAGGTTAATGAGCTCTTGATCAATTGTTCTTGTCAAGCAACCACTTTTAGTTGGAGAGAAGTAAATTAGATACGATTAGTCCCAGTAGTACAAGTTTTAGAAATGAAAAGTAATCAAGTAGCAACTTTTTTTTTAATTAAAATTCTGTCAGAATTAACATAAATTGTCGCTATATCCTTTATTTTAGTTCTGTCTTTGTTTCTGAGGGTCTTACCTCCTTAAGAGTTAATGACAAAAATGTGCTCTTTCAGGCAAATATCTTTAGAAAAAGAAACAAACAAACCAAGAGACAAATGCTTTTCCAGCACATGATCTGTAATGAATGATTAAGTAAAACACTTTGTGTAAAATTATGATGTTAATAATGATTCTGTCCCTTTTAATTTATTATATATTCTCAATCCTGGTAGGTTTTGATTTTGATAAAACGGAGCAGCAACTGAGTTTGTGTGATGATTTTATTTTTAGAAATCCTTCTTTGAAAGAACAAATTTCCTAGATACTGCTGCTGCTGTAATTATGTACAAACCCAATCACTCATTATAGTTAGGATACATTATCTTCTAGACAGATGAGGCTAAATAAGCAACACATTAATAATTCATCCCGCAGTTCATTATGCATGTGTATGCATGCTTTGTAGCTGAAATAAGCACCTCATCAACCTGATGCCAACCCTTAAACAATAGTTCTGTGTTATTGCAGCCACATTCAAGTTTACGCTTGTTAAACTGCTACTTGGATTATTTTATCAAGCATTCATTTATTTGTGGTCCCCTACTGCAGAGAACAGATTTTGGAGGCTCCTTTTTTAAGTTAATGACTTGAGCAATGGGTGTTATTAATTCTCAGAATATTATAAACGTGATTAATTTTCAGGCAGAGATGTATTATCGAAGGATTTCAACTATGTCAACTGAAATGAGTCAACGTCAAAACAAATATCATTTTAGAACAAAACCCCTGTAAATTACACGCTTCCACGTGCAGTATCACCGCTCGGAACGAACGGTCCAGTATTAGAAATGCCATCAGGGGAAAGCCTTGGTTTAGGGGAACATCTCTATCCAGCTCTACGCAATGCGACAGCTCTGTTCTTTAAGAGTGTAAACTCCAATGCTGCGCTGATTTTGTCCCCCGTGGTTTGAACTCACTGGTACCAGTGGGAGCGCTCCTTGGGAGTCACTGGGCCTTGTCTCCTCAAAGACTCGCTGGAAAAACGTTGCTCGCTGATGCTGCAGCGGAACGTTCAGTCTTGGAGAAACCCACCTGAAATTTAGCTTTAGAAGATCTGGTTACAAACTTTTCAGTCTCTGGCAAAAACTACTGATAACCTGCTTTGGGAATTTCTGCTCATCTAGAGTCAGAAGGGCTGACTCTAGAACAAGGTGTGTTACCACGGGGCAGGATGGGCCCAGAGGATCCACTGGGAATGATTTCACAGAGCTCCGGTCCCAGTGGAGCTGGGAAAATACCAAAAGAGTATTATGTGTATATACCAAAAGAGAAAATACCAAAAATAGGAAAAGGCTCATAAAGAGGGATTGTGTAGATCTGATCTGCAGTATAAGGGTTTACATACAGGGTGAGGTGAGGATTTCATTTTGCCACATGAAAATGTCTGTGTTCAGTAGAGATTGTGATTGTGGTTCCTCCAAATGGGATCTGACTCCAGGCTGAGATGAGTTCACTGTGAAAAAGCCCTTTATATAGGAATTTGATGGGTTTGGATAGAAACTGTTGTGAAAATGAAGAATCTGATACTGTTTTCTCTAGCCCTCTCCAGTCAGGCACCGGTGTGCAGTAGCCAGCAGCCAGCTGAGGCACTCCAGCCTCTCCGGGATCTCCTACAACCTTCTCCTCCAGATGTGCAAAGCTCACGGTGTTGGGTTTGCCCCCCGGGTACGCACAGCAAAGATTAGACAACGCGATATTCACTCTGCGTAGCTCCTGTATGTAAATTCTAATGCCGTGAAACCACTTGGCACAAGGTGACGTTTAAGCGCTCTGTTTAGCGTGATACAGGAGAGAGAACAGCAGAGAGAGTTCAGATCCCTGGGCTTCACCTGGAAACGCAGAGCTCCACGTGTTTCCTCAGTATAAACCCTCCTCAGGGATGGCTCCGGAGACCTCTCAGTGCCAGGTGACAACGGTCACTTGGCACAACTAGAAATCAAACTGGGAGGTTTGCTGCTGAGCAAACTGGCACCAGTAGCAGGCCCATGATGAACCACAGCTAAGGTTAAGGCAAGTTCATGTTCTGTGTATTCCTACGGTGAGTATAAACTTGAAGGACAGGAAAACCTCGGTATAGGTTGGAGAAGAGCAGATTTAGATTCACGCTGGAGAAAAGCAGATTTAGGTGGGATATTAGGAATAGGTTCCTTACTCTGAGGGTGGTGGGACACTGGAACAGGTTGCCCAGGGAGGTGGTTGAGGCCCCTTCCCTGGAGATATTCAAGGGGAGGTTGGAGGAGGCCCTGGGCAACCTGGTCTAGTTGGGGGTGTCCCTGCTGACTGCGGGGGGGTCGGACTAGATGACCCTAGAGGTCTCTTCCTGCCTGGACCATTCTGTGATTCTATGATACTTTCACTATCTTTCAATTTAAGTATGATTTGATTAAGGCTGTTAGAGGTTAACCTGCCTCTTGCTAAAAGTAACTGTGTAAGGAGACCATTTTTAAAGTGCTTATGACCATCTCTTCCTATTTTGGAAAAAAAGTATTTGCTGTAGAACTGACCCTGCTGTATGTGTTCTGCTGACATGAAGTGAGTGTATTGTATTCTCTACAATAAGATAGAGCAATAATCCATTACACACAACTCAAAGCCAGGCTTTCTTAGGTATGGGTAGGGACTTACTCTCTGTGTTTGATACATTTATTATAATTATCATTAGTTCAGGAGTAATTAAAGCAACTTTGTCTTTTTTTATTTGACAGGAAAAACAGGGAACAGTTTTTATATTGTACGAAGAGCAGAAGCGGTGCAGGTTGGGAATGGTGTAAGTATGTGCTGTCAGTGCCATGGTCTGATAACCACCTGGGAACACCCGTGCTGTGAAGCGGGTGACACCGCAGCAAGGGCAGGAAAGGAACACCCCGACCACCAGGAGCCCAGCTTCACTGCCTGTCACCTTCTGGTCAGAAAAGCATAATGCCTTCTGGCAAGATTGGCCTTTTGGAAAGTTTTAAGGAGGGTTTAAGCATTTTAGTAATAAAAAGAGCCCAGGAATCTGCTCCGATGAAAGCCTGGCTGAGCTGCAGGCCTAAGGGCTGACTGCAGAGAGCTTTCCAAGAGCCAGAACCACTGCCCGTAGCGGTGAGCACAGGCATCAGCACAGCCTTGCTTTTACAGGCAACGGTATTAAAAACCTGACCATACACGGTGCAAAGAAGGCTGAAGTTTAATGCCTTTTGATATTGTTCTTCCCAAAGTGATCAATGGCAATAAGGGTCAGGCAAGAGCAGATCTCATAGCTCTGTAAATTTGTCAGAAATATGAACCACTCCCAAAAAGTCTAAGAAAGCATAACCTGCACAAATCTACTCTGCGCTGAGTGGAAACCTCTCCTCAGAGAGAATTTAGGTGAAGTTTACTGCCAGAATAGGATGTAATGAGTGAGGGGCTGAAACGCTCTGTTCTCAGTCTGTTCTCAGTCTGTTCCGTATCCCCCTGATGCTGGAGCCATTTCATTAATGACCTGGATAAGGAAACAGCTTCCTCAGGGGCTGGCTGTGACTGCAGGTATTAGGGAGGGCAGGAACAGAATTCAAAATGATCTTGACAAATTGATGAAACAATGTATGAAAACTAGAATTACATTCAGTTGGAACCAGGTGCAAGAAATTACACTGGGATAGGAGTAAGGACTCCGAGGAACAAGGAGCTTTGCAGAAAAAGGATCTGTGAGTTAACACCAGTTCACGAACTGCCGGCAAGTCACCAGGTGGTGGTCTTATGGAAAGAGGTAAACACAATAACCTGGGAGGACGGGAAGCAATCCTTCCGTCCTGCACTGAGGGGGGCAATGAAAATGCTTAGAGTTCTAGAAGGCACGATTTGCAAGGGGGAAGAGGCAGAAGTGGGATCTGTTAAGCACATACAAAGCCTCTGCAGGAAGGAAAAAAGCTGATTTCCATCCCTTTGGTAGCAGGACAAGAAGAAATGAACTTAACTGGCAGCAAGACTCACGTTTAGCATAAGAAACATTCCTGATGGAAGCGAAGCACTAATTAGATTGTTTGCTGCAGTTGTCATTGACAGCGTTTAGTAACAGATTGGACAAAGCTCTGTCAGGATGATATAAGCAGCATTGATCCTGTCCCAGCACAGGGAACCGACTAAATGAACCCTACAGATTGTTTCTGGGGCTCGGAGTCTTTCAGCCCGGTCCCAGCTCCTGGGGGGTGAGGCCACTGGTAGCACTCAAGGAGTTGGATTTGGTTAACGCTGTTATTCCTACCCTGTACTGCACCCACCTGCACTCAGGGTCGTGACTGAGCTGTGAGATACATCTGAAAGAAAATCGCTGAACAAGAACTTGTAAAATATCTACAGGAGCCAATTCAACAGTGATGTAGGCACCTGAAAGTGTTCCATGAGCCACCTGAGAGGCCAGTGATGCTGAAACGTGAGCCCTTTCCTTCCCTGACCTCAGCTGCGAAGTCCTCCTCCCTCCTGACCCCCCTTTTGCAGGGTCTCTGGTCCTTCTGCGCCTCTCCAGGAGCTGATTTGGCTCAGGAACTCAGCAGAAAGCTTGGCTTTATTGGATTGGTTTTTTGTGAGGCTGGGACTTGTTCCGTATCTAGTGAGCCAGGAGATCTGTGCCAGACGGATGGGGAGGAACCTGGGAGAGGAGAAGGACCTGCCCTTTTCCAGGGTCAGTGACCTTTTGGATGGGTTTGTCCCCACTGGGGTCATTTCACTTCGTTACCCACGTACCTTGAAAATGGAGCCCTTCTATTAGAGATACCACATCCTACCCACAGTGTTCCTAACTCCTTTGGAGCAACACATCAGCAGTTGCTCCCCAATAAGAAATGTGACCTCTTGGATCACCAGCTTGAACTGGCAGTTATTAACACACCACCAGAATACTCTCAAATGTATTGGCTATACATTCTGATCCCAGGCGTGTCCTCCATCAGCTTCTCAGTGCCACTTCATTATCTTAACCTGGAAATATTTTCAAGAATATAACAGTTTGGTGTTATAAGATCACTCAAATTCCTGAAGCATCTATGTGAATTATCATCCATTTTCCCGCACAGGAGATCTCTTGTCTGTTCCAGTTAGTAAGTGAGGTACATTCACTGTAGCTCACATCCTGCTCTGTAAGATCATATGTTTTGAGTCCGTGGGTACCACTGAGAAACCACAGCCTCAAAAGCTACAACCCAGGAAGTGCTGACGCTGCTGAAATGTCTCTTTCACAGACTGTAGGCAGAAGCTACAGCTCCTCTGAACTAATCCAGACACCCACTGTTCTACCATCTCAGTCCTAACTCAGTGGTAGCCTTTTACTGGGAGTAGCTGGAACCTCACCGCTTACTTGTGCGAAGTTGATTAATAAAAATTATTTATTACACAAATCCTTTCTGTTGACAAGTTAAAATGGAGCCTCATCTTTCATATCTCCCTGAAGATTGCCACCTTGTGAGATTGAAAATACTCATTAAATTCCATCACCAGACAGGCACAAATGAGAGGGCGATTGTTTTTAAGCATGCAAAGGGAATCATTGGTAAACTCATTTGTTTGGATATCATTAACAGAACAATCGGAGACGATCTCCAGGGGGTCCTCATGACCTTTGCTCGCAATCTCTTCATCATCCATCAAGAAATATCAGCACCTAATATGCAAGGCGAGACCAATTTTAAGGTGAGGTGTTAATTAACTAACGATCCTGGGTAATTTCTGTACAAGGGCTGAAAATACCTCATGCTGTATCATAAACAAGTGCTAAACCATTCCTTTTTTATTGTTAGCGGTATGTATTTTACAGTGTCTAGGTCAATATAGTAAGTCTCCCAACGAACCTGTTAGTTAAATTTAAGTTTGAAACTTTTTCTTTGAAAAGAGACGTACTTTAGCGTGAAATTATTTGTAATGGAATGCTCCTGACTGTCCTTTGTGAGAGCAAAGGAGCTGTTGGCACTGCCTCAAACACTTCTGTCACAATTGTCTGTTTTATTTTCAAGAGACACCATCAAGGTAGGACTCTTAAATTAGAAAGAAACTTCGCAGTTTATAATAGCTCCTTAGGTTATTAACGCCCATTTCTTTCATGCAGGCGGCCACCGAGTACTTATTCCGTTGGTTCCCATCAATTTCACAAGTCAATTTTGTTCCCAATTTTCTCTGCCCTTTGAATCTGCCCCCAGCGCCCGTCCCTTGGTGCCAGGGGGGAGGCAGGACAAAGCGCGGGGGCTGGACACACCGGGGACGCTCCCCCAGGAGCCCCCACCTTCGCTGGGAAGCTCCTTTGTGCCGACCCCGCTGGCTAAAGGAGACAGTAAAGCAATAATGAATCCAACCCCACGCCCCCCCCCCAAGGAGCACTCCTTACAATGCTGCTTTGATTCCAGAGAACAGCTACACCCTCCCGAGGGAGTTCTTTTGCTAAACTATATCACCTTTAACTTCATAGAAAGTTTCCAAGATCCCATCTGTAAACCTTTTGTAGAAAGGTGAGGGGAAGCACTGGTACAGATTTGTATCTTAAATCACTTAACCTCATTTCTACCAAATTCTTTCCAGTGTTAACTCTGCCCATAATTTCCTCTGACCGGCTGAGTGCAAAATGACAGTTTTAGAGAAGATATAATTAAATTTCAACATGTTGCAGAATAAACAAACAAAAAAACACCTTTTTTTTTTTCAATGTGAGGGACTGAAAAGCAACCACTGAAGAAAAATCTGAAAGAGAACTCTTTGTAATGAGCTAACAATGATTTACATATGTGGAATAGAACACCTGTTAGTTAATTACAAGTACAAATTGCATCGAACTATTTTTTATTTACCTGAGATTGGGGGGGGGAGGGGGATATTTACTAATAATTCCCCCAACTTGCCCCCACAGTAACAGTAAATTCAGTTGGAGCGTTGTGTCCCGTGTAACACCGGGTACCTTTCTGAGGCAAGCGCAACCAGCTGTGCGTTTTGGCTGCTAGATTTCATTATAATGCCCATTAAATAACTTGTATTCCTTGAATCTCTTACAGATGGCAATTCGAGATATTGAAGCAATTCTAGGAATTACAGCAGAAAACAAACTGAAATTGGAAGAGGAGCAACCTCCGCAAGCAGATGCTCTGAAAGAATAGTTAACGGAAAATGTTTAAATGCCTTATTGTTTATGCTTCTGGAAACGCTTTCTCATCTGTAAGAACAGGTTTGGTTTTCCCTCTGCGTCGCTGTGTGCAGTAACATTAACTGAGACGGCACATTTCCATGAGTTCGGAGTTGTGAACGCTTTCATGGTTCAGAATATCCCTTCTTTCCCAAAAATAAACTGTTGAAAAGCAGAGGATCAGAATAAATGCATGTCCCTGATGTTCAACCTGTCGTTCCTGAAGTGCAGTACCTGGTTTTAAAATCTCATTAATAGAATACACAGAGGGCTCACACTTTGTCACTAAATCGGAGGCGATCACACTGTACTGAGAAGAGTTCCTGTGACCCTCAATTCCCTTTCAACCCTATTGTCTTCTAAAACACAGGCCTCCAACACACAAGTAGGCCCAGTGTTCCCCTCCCTACGCATAAATAGACTTAAATACCACCTTATCACCAAGGCCAGCAGCCCAGGTTCCTCTTCAGAACCAATTGTCCTTATTGCTATCGTTCTGCTGTTTTGTTTTGTCATCTACAGATGTTTGCAGCAGTTGTTTTATGTTCACTTTCAAATGATCAAACCCAAAGGCAACAGAACTGGTTCACCAATTGATTCTGGGAGGACTCACACTATGAATCCCAGTACAGCATGGCTTTAGCAGATCTGTTGGTCTGTATTTGGGATTCTGGCTCTTTTTGTCAGAATTGCGGTGCACTGCTACGTTAAAGGACAACAGTTACATTTGTAAAATTATTTTTGTCCTTCAAATCTCTAATCTCACCCCAACAGAAGAATGCATCTCCCTTGGCTGGGCACTACTGCCCCAAGCACGGCAACCACCTTTGGGGTTACTTCCCAAAAAGGAGGGAAAACCAGTTTTTAAGACAAATAATGAACATGACCCAGAGGTTGCAGCAGATCAACACAGTTTTTCCCCTCCCTGAGCCTCTGATCCATTAGCTTGAAATATTACCTTTGGTGTTGGCCTTTTTCTCCTCTACTTGGGTCACAGAAATTGCAGAGGCGAATGTTTGTGTAAATGCTGATCCCTGTTTGAAACAAAAATGGAAAATAATAATTTTGTTTAGTTCTTGTTTGGTTGGTTTTGTTCCTTTCTTACATGTAATCTCAATCTGGTCTCAGTTTTGGAGATACCAGAGCCCATACAGATTTTTCTAACATGAAATTTAGTCAGGAGTGAACTTCCTGAAAGTCTTTATTCTACGTGGATAGAAAGGAAAGGAACAGGTATTTTTGGCTGTGGTAGGTACAACAGCAATCTCTCATTTGCTAATACATAATATGCCAAAATGCACAGTGTAATTGCTTATTAGTTTTTCTAAGTAGGTAAGATATATTTGTTCTCTGCTCTGCTTGGAGGGGCTGCAGAACAGCACGTTGTTCTGACTTTTTCCTCACCACATTTGTAATAGGCTCCCTCCAGTTTCACCGCTAAGCAGCTCTTTGGAGATTTCTCACCTTCCTTCCCATCCAAGCTACATCACGTCCCAGTTTGGCCAGTAGAAGCCACATCCTGGAGGAGGAGGAGGCAGAGGAGAGCAGGGCAGTATCAGCTTGTTTCTTAAGGGTTAAGGAAAACGAAGCCTCGATCCAAGCCAGAACAACATAAGGTCTGAGAGGCTCATTAGTTCACTGGCACTTAATCGACTGCCGTGTCCTAGGAGTAAATGAAACCTGCACCTCCTTATGTCTTTGTTCTCTTCTGACAAAAGAAAACTGTACCTGTTTTTTGCAGGGAACAAGTGATCTGAAAGTTCCCATGGTGAGAGAGATTTCTCAGCAGGCGCAAAGTGTGAAATGTATTTTGAGGAAAAAAAGTTTTTAATTACTATTAACACTTCTGAGCGTTGAGCTGATGGAAGGATTGAAACTGCCTTACAGTCTCTCACATTCAACTCCCATGCTGTTGCTGCCAAAAATGTATATATATTTTTTTTTTAGCAATACAGCAGATATATATCCCAAAAAAAAAAAAAACCCAAACTCCAAGTCAGAAATACAGTTGTGATTCTCCTGTTCAGTCAACTAGATTATTTATTCCCAATCACTAAAGGAATAACCGAGTTCTTGAATTTTAGCGCTATTCAGAACCTCATCTAGACTGGGAAGAAAACAGTGCAAGAGGGAATGGAAAGATAAAAGGTGTCCCAGGTGTGGCTTCTCATCAGAAATTGCAGGTAAAGGCAGCAAAAGCCCAAGCTGGTGCCCCAGCCGTGGCTGAATGTTTGGAGAAGGAGATGAGGGGCAGTGGGATTTGGCACCAACTGTAGAAGATGCAGACAATTAAAATAAAGGTTTTGTGCTTCTGATGGGCCAGAGATGCAAGTGACGATGCGCATTCGGGTGACGGCACTGCACACACACATCTTGGTTTTGAAAGAGCTGACATACTCTGGGGCACATTTGCTACCTGTTTCAGGTCCTCCTGAGAGAATGTTACCTGGAGCTCATACTGGGAACAGGGTCTCTCTTTCCAGATATTTGGATTTAAAGGCTGGAGGGGGAGATGGGAAGGGCATTCAGCCCAAGTGTCCACATCTGGAATGACAACTCTGACCACATTTTTAGTACACATTGTGCAAGCAGAGATGCACCCACATTCCCTGAACCCAGTGCAAGGCTGAGCTGCCAGAGGCTGAAGAATTTTTTCCCTTCTTCTTCCACTTAAAAGATCAAAGTTAACTGCAAAATATCTTGAAAGAAATACTTTTAAAAATCAAATTAATTGTCATATATCCTCTTTATAGGCAACAGCTTCATAGGAGGTGGGTTTGATGGTGAAAGGTACCATCCAAATACCATTGCTCAGGTGTAACACATCAGTTCAGCCCTTCACCAGTGACCCACAGCATCAGATTCCAGCTGCTTTTCTATCCTTTGCCATTGCTGCCACTAATAAAGAAAGATATTAAAGGTAACTGTATGCTCTATTAATTACAGGAAGGTGAACTTGAGTCAAATTTGTTTCTGAGGATGATTAATAATTACTGGTTCTACGCACATGTAGTACATTAGAGTAAATAAACAGGGTCCATTGTTGGGTAGTAATTGATTAATTAGCACATACATACTACATAGCTCAATGGTTTAAGATTGCTGAGTTTGAGATATTGCTTGCAATTATTAAAAGGAAAAATCTGTTCCCATTTCTCAGTTTACTCTTCTGTACAATCTTGTTTTCTCAAATAGACTGTTTAATGATTCAAAACCTTAGCTTTTATTTAGAAAAATCGTATCGTAGAATATCGGTTATGATTTTATGGTATTTCTTTTCAAAGGGGTCTAACGCTTTCAAACGACTATTTTAAAACAGAGATTGCTGCCAAATTTCACCAATCTCCCTCGTTTTTTCCTGAGCACACTTTAACCTGGCCGATGCTGTGACACGCACTGGCAACACAGAGGGTGCTCCCCGTCAGCACGCAGGCTGCAAACGAAACCGGTTCTAAAAATTAAATTCCACGACTCTTTACGATATTGCCGGGACAACCGCTCGGTCTGTGTGGGACAGGACGAGCCTCCTCTCGTCCCGCGGGGCCGCCTCACCTCAGCGCGGAAGGCTCGGCTACGGCCTTCCCCTTGCCCGCGCCCTCTCCTCAGGGAGCCGCGCACACTGGGCTGCCCCACTCTCCCCCGCACCCACAGAGAGGAGCCAGCCTCGCCGCTCCACAACCCCGTTCCGGCGCTGAGGAGAACCCGCCACCGCCCCTTCCCTCCCGCTCTCCGGCCGGCGCAGGCGCCGAGGCGGCGCAGGCGCGGCGGGCCGGAGCCGGCGGTGCGGGGGTGGAAGGGGGGGTGTCCCGAGGGATGCGGGCGCTGAGGCGGCTCCACGAAGTGGTGGTGGGGTTGTTGCTGTGGCGGGGTTCGGCAGCGGCGGCAGCGCCCCGTCCCGCCGCCTCGGAGGTGCTGAGCCAGCACCTGCGGCAGCGCGGCCTGCCCCACTGGACCTCCTACTGCGTCAAGTACAGCGCCGTCCGCAACGACCAGTTCGGCCTCTCCCATTTCAACTGGCGGGTGAACGGCGCCAACTACCACATCCTGCGCACCGGCTGCTTCCCCTTCATCAAGTACCACTGCTCCCGCGCCGCCCCGCAGGACCTGGCGCTGCAGAACGCCGCCTTCACCGCCCTGAAGGTCCTCAATGCCGGTGAGTCGCCTCCCGGCCCGGCTGGGCGGCCTCCCCTCAGCTTACCTGGCGGGCTGTGAGGCGGGCGGGCTGCGCCCCTCACAGGAGGGATGGCGGCGGGACGGGTGAGATGGGGAAGGGTAAGCAGAAAGAGGTGGTGGCGGCTGGCGGGAGCCGCGTCTCCGGGAACCAGGGGCGGCGGCCAGGTACTGCCGGGCGGCTCCGGGGTCCTGAGGCGTGTGAGTCCGCCTGAGGCGCCTCGTCCTCTGTCCCCGCCAGTTGGGACCGGGCAGAAGGAGGGAAGGGGAATGATCAAAAGGTGGCCGCCCTGCCAGGGGCTGTGAGGGCGCCGAGCTGTAAATCGATATTTCTCGGGGTTCCTCTGAGTCCCTGTTTCTCTGCCCACTCGCGAGGGTGACAAATTAACCCCCGCCTAAACCAGACGAGCTAGCGCTTGTTCCTTAACGCGGCTCGCATCGGCTGGTGGGGATCGGGATCATCTTCCATCTGAAAAATCCATGTTCTGTTCCCGTGGAGGAAATTCTGCCCTCTAAGCAAATGCAGGAGCACTAGAAGAAACAAAACAGTTCGTTTCTTAGAAAGGGGGTAATTTCTTGCATCTGAAATACAGGCAGGGTTTGATGGAGCGGGGGACTTGGACCCCTTTTGAGCCCAAAGTGCTGCATCAATATCAATAAATAATAATGCTCTATCAGTATCTTATTAATATAACAATGGGTATATGTAACTTTTAAAATACATTATTATTAAAAGCTTAGGATACAACACTTACTCTAAATAATGTCAGTCGTATAACTAATTTCATCAGTTTTTTTGCTTTCATACCTCATTTAAAAGAAACAAATTCATTGGCTTTGCAAGTCTTCGGTGACTTTTTGCAAAATAGGTCTGCTAGTCTCCATGTTTTAGTCTTTCCAACTGAGAAAATATAATCACAAAGATTGATTTCTTAATAATGACTTTAAATCCAATTTTATTTTTCCCTCTGCATAGTCAGACCTTCCATCTTCCCCCTTCTCCTTGCAGCTGCCCTGCACCTTCCCTGTTGTAGCGATTGGCAAGTGTGACCAAAGAGCCAGCTCATCTCCCTCTTCTGAGAAAATCGAGCTTAAGCACTTGGGGAACTCTAAAAGCTGGCTAAATTGGGTGTTTCTGTACCGTGCCTGAATCCAGCTCCATTTTTCCCCCTACATGAAGTGAAATGCTGTCATCTTTATTAGATGGGTAACTCAGCAGTGCTAAAAAAGAAGGTGCTTTTTATATATACACCTTCCTGCTTGTTCCAGTTCTGTTGGAGCTGGTAGTCGTTGACGACTGATGTCATTTTCCCAGGAGCAGCTTCATGTTGATCTATGAAGTCAGTGCCTGTTTTCCTTCCCGTCTCTGCTCTGATCCATAAACTCTGAACTGATGACTAAGTGGATGTCCAGGGAGTTTGTGTTTGCATGTTCAGATAGATATTATTTACCTTTAACCGGTGGAAATTGGGGCATCTACGTGACCACGTTCCACTCCTTCCCATTTTCTTTTTCTGTTAATTCCCGTGTTTTTGCTTTTCTTCGGCTGCTTTCTGAGTCGAAGGGTATTCCATGCTGCTGGCTGCTTGCAAGCATTTCAGGAAAGGCAAAATGTCAATAGGGCAGCTTTTCCCTTTAATTTAATTTCGGAGTCATTATACTTTACTGTTCTTAGGCCATTTTAATTTTCCTGGCTTGCTGTCTTTGTATGTAACATGTTTTTGTCTTTTCTTAGGCATCCCAACTTTACTATACGGAATTGGCTCCTGGTTCTTTGTCAGTGTCACAGAGACTGTTCATACGAGTCATGGCCCAGTTACTATTTATTTCCTAAATAAAGAAGATGAAGGTGCAATGTACTGAAATCACGCCCTCCAGTACCTGTCCTTCGGTGGGTTTCTGTGTTACAGCTGCTACAAATACTTGCTTTGGCTAAAAAGAACCAAAGGCAACTGTTTGTTTATTTACAGTGCATTCTTTGACCTAAAATGCTGTTATTTACAGTGCATTCTTTGACCTGACATGCCGTCTTCAGGAAGCTTTGTGAACTTTTTGGTCATAACAGATTTATTTTTGCAGAGGTTGGTAAAGTTGAAAAAGTAGAAGCCCTGGGAGAGGAATTAATATTTCTAAGGGTGTGAGAATTTAGGGAAGTCGGTGACTAGTCCTGCTGAACAAGCTTGTGGTAATTTAATTTTACCAGCTTAGGGAACTGAATTGTAGCGTGTGGGCAAGGAATCTGTGCATACACTAGATGTTCTCAGAACGTCTCTCTGAAAAGATGAAGCTGCTTGGGTTTAGCCTCTGACTGAGGGTTTCACAATGCATTCATTGTCGTAGTTGTAAGTTCCTTGAATGAATCCGTGGCGCTGACTGTTCACGATCGCCTGGAAGAGTCCTTGGAAAAATACCCCCCCAAGAAGTTAAAAATGGATGTATGGCATTTCTTCAAATTATATTTCAATAAACTATCTAAAATATGGTTTATGCTTGTATTTATTAATTTTTTTTTTAATTCTTAAACTCCAGATATGAGCATTATTCTTTTACTTTCATTGTGGTTGCTTTATAGGTAAGGAACAAAACCCAAGCAATCTAGAGTATTTATGTCGTGCTCATTTACACATTGCTGATATTTTTAATTATTCCAGGAGAAGAATAAGAAGAAGGCTACTCTCATTTTTGGGATGCATAATAACCGATTTCTCCAGCTGTAAGTGAGCACAGCTGTAACAGGCACACATAATGATGGAATTACTTAAATTCAGTTGGAAACCCGAGCAAAGAAATAGCTTTTAGGGAATTACTTGGGTAGTGGAAATACGGAATTATCGGATAGTAAGTTGAAACAATAGACACCTGTACAGGATATGTTACTGGTGCTGAGCTTTAGTGCCAGCAAATAACACTGTATAGTCTGAGTCCCACATCTGGTGACGGATGTTGATTATTCCAATTTTCACATATAGGAAGATAAATGTATAATGGGTAGGTGTTATTTTTGGAGGGGAATGGCTGCTCCTAAATAAATTCTTCTTAAGCTATGACTACACTATAATTTCATTTAAATACTTTTTTTTACTTAATTCCAGATAATGGAACTCTTTCACACTTAATGAAGCAACACGAGTGTTTTTTTCTAAAAGCAACACTAAATAACACTTTAATTAGAGAAGCACTTGCATCGTTCTGTTTAATTTTGGAGAATATTCTTGATACAAGTTAAATGGGTCTCAAAGATGAAGCGACAGTATTACAAGAAGCCTCATTCATAACGACTGTTGGCATTTTTCTAGAACTGATTTTCACTGTATTGGCTAAAGTTAAATAACTGCAGCTCATAAGTTTAAAGTCAAATACTGCTCATTCATTGCCACGGATGTGGTCAATATCTTGCTCTAACGCGTTAGTCTCAACGCAGGGTTGATAAAATGGTTTTTAATTACCAGACTATAAATACAGCTCTTCATTGGAGTTGCACCTCCGCTGGCTGCAGCTCGTTTGATTTCTGATAATGGGTACTGCTGACTTTGCTTACCTGTTTTTCAATAAATGCAGGCAACAGGACTCCTTGTCCATACAGTGATGGGCAAGTCTCCTTAGAGAACGTCTTTGACAAACTACCCTATTGATTCCTGCAATTCTGTGCTGCTTGCAGCATTAAATAGGGGCTTGATTTCTTGTTCAATGATCTCGCTGTGTAACAATTAAGCAAATGTAATATTTTCTTGTATTACATGAAAATCAATAGACCTCTTGCTCTTATGAAGTTGATCATGCGAAAGGATGAACTGGGAGATGTCTGAGGGCACATACAGCATCATTCGTTCGTTTCGCTAAGGCTTGTAGGTGACCCCTGACACTACTTGAGAGGGAAAATGTGCTATTTGTAAGGGATAACACTCGAGTTGTTAAATCATGACAAAAAGAATTCTCAAGCGTGAATATAAACCTACCTGCCTGTTTCAGCCAAAGGTGAAATACTTCATTTGGCTTGGATTCACTTTTTACTATAAATGCCTACTTCTTAGTGACTTTTTTCATGCACTTACCTTAAGTTTTGGCCTGAATGCAAGACAGAAATGTTGAGGTCCAAGGAGATTCATACCAACTTGTCCCAAAAATTCTCTGGGGAAAAATTCTTCAGGGGAATGAGCAGAGCATAGTTCTCAGCTGAACCTTCCCTGCTTTGCCCTTCTGATGCATGATGGGCACCATCAACTCTTAGAGCAGTTGGCTCCTTAAAGGGACACCCCGGCGTGAGGAGAAGTCCGAAGGCGTGAGCTAAAGCGTGTCCCTGAAGCGGGCTGTAAAGATGAGCTTCTGGCAGTTTAATTGTTCAAAGATGGGTTATTTGCGGGTGAAGCACTTCCCTGCTGTCTGTTGTAAGGCCCTGTCAGGATCCCTTATAACCTTGTTGCTTCGAAAGGCAATCCTGCAGGGGGAGAGGCTTTGTTAGTTCCTCTGATCCAAAAATAATTTTTTATTAGTTGTTTTAATTAGCAGCTTCCTTTTTTCTATGTATCATACTATGCATATGTTGTGTATGCAGCACGTACTAATATTGATACTTTTTTTAATGGATAAGTGAACTAGGAAATGACCCTTTAACTTCCTGCAGCTCTGATCTGCACCGTTTCCTTTTGAACGAAACTGTGGTTTATCTTGTAGGTCTTGCCTTAATTATCTCTACTGTATTCAAGACTGATGTTTAAATGAGGGAGAGATGACATAAAAAGGCAGGGAGCTTTGTTTCACCTCACTTAAGGACTCCTTCAGCTACATGAAACCCCCACCTAAACCCGGAGGATCAGGTAGCCACTTCTCGTAGCAGCCTTTTGAAAAAGTAATGACTATTGGGGGCATCTTAACCTAAACGAGCGCTTAGCGTTACATTTTACCCAGGTCAATGGTCTCAGGTATCCCAGTTAAACTGTGTTACTGTAAATTAATGGAAAATGTAACTGCGCTTTGCTGAAAGATCAATGTCCAATAAAGGCTGCACAATCAAATCTTGTTGCAATGATTGAGGTCCTTAATTGCCTTTCAAAGATAAGGTGGTAATCAACATAGGTTTAACTGATCTTTTTTACCAGTTCAATTACATGCTAATGACTACAGCCAAGTCAGGATCTTTAACTACTTATACTTATTAAATCTTATGTTTGTTGTGAAAAATTACTTAAGCCACACAATCGATAAAACCCAGGTCTTAATTACTATATTTCACTTTTATACCTTTTTTGTATGTTTGACAAATGTTTTGCTAGAGACTGTGCAGCACTAATGATAGTACCCCAAGAAATACTGTTTTCTGTTATTGTCTGCTCCTCCAAATTATGCTAACACACAGGTGGTTTTATGTTTAATGAAGTTTTGTGACTAGTGACACAAACATGTTCTAGGCAGCTCATTGCACTTCAATATTTAAGTACTTAAATACTTTGAGCAGCCTGGTCTGGTGGGAGGTGTCCCTGCCCGGGGCAGGGGGAGTGGAACTGGATGATCTTTAAGATCCCTCCCAAACCAAACCATTCTGTCATTCCATCAAATATCATTTTTACCTATAATATCACTTATTTCTACTACTTGCTAAACTTCAGGTGGACACAGTTTCAACTTAGAAGTTCTCAACTTTTTTTTTCCAATGTAAATTAATACTGGATTTAGACACTAGTAAGGATTGATGTTCCCAACTGTTTATGATTAATACTCTCACATTGTCTCAAAAATAAGTTGCTGCCTTCCCTTTCTTTCCCTGGAGTGACATCCAGTGCTTTTTCTCCACTCTTCAGAGAAACCTGGAGCAAAGTGACCTTTCATTGACTTAAGCAGAAGTTAGATCTGTTCTCCACTTGCTTTGTGTGGCTGACCTGCTGTAATTCTGGGTGCGTTGCAGGATCAGGTAGAATATGTTGGATTTTTCCTTTGATCTTTTTGCATATTTGTGCTTTCTCTGCATGCAAAAGTTGGCAGGGGTGAAGAGATCTCAGTTTCTCAAGACTCCTGCAAAGCAGAGCACCAGTATCCCAAATTTAACACCAGAACTGTGTGACCTGGCGATGCACCCACGTTCTCTTGGGCTTGCCAGGCTCACTCCCGCTCAGTGAACAGTACAAACACTGAAAACCTGTAAAATGGTAACTATATCAATAACTTTTGCCTTAATTTGAGTTTGAGAGAAAGTGTCGGTGCTTTCTGAGCTCTTACGGGAACGTACATGGGTATCAACTAATTGACTTATTCAAAGCAGTTCCAGTCCTGCAGCAGTGGAGCAGGAAAGCAGGTTAATTACTCATCAACAGAGAGAAAGGCTACTTTTTATTTTCTCTCATCTCTTTTTCCTTCTTTTTTTTTTACCTGCTGAGATTAAAAAAAGTCGAAGGGAAAGGGAACGATGAGAACGATGATGTGGAACTTCTGGAGCTCCAACAGAAAAATGGAGGGGGGAAACGTTAATTCTCTGACAAATGTACTGAGCGGCTGAAAGGCTTCAGCAAAACCAGCCTCGGTGGAATAGAAGGGCTGGGTAGTTCATGTGGAGAAGGATGGATTTGGTGGGAAGGATGTCTAGAACGGGACTGAGAATGAGCAAACACTGTCAGTTTGAAAAAGCTGCGTTCCTCAGCCTGCTGCTCTTCAGTATTCTCAAGTCTCTTGATACTCCCATGGCTAATGCTTTCTGGAAAAGCAGAGCAGGGATCCAAGTTCATTCTTCCAGCACTCAGAAGTGTTACTGCATTTTGTCAGGGACAGATTTAAAATTTCTGATGAGACAGAATTTATTGGGATCATTCCGTAGGCAAGAAGAAAAGTGTGACTTGACTAAATAGTGCCCTACAAGAATCTAATAGCAGTAAAGTGATCCTTGATGCCTAAATCTCTGTGCAAACCATAATTTTAGATCTCCCTGATGCATGTTATTGAATGAACACGTTATTATTCAAGGAAACGTCAGTATTTCTTAATAGTTGAATGCCCTAGGGCCCCTTTGGTTTAGACCAACTTTGCCTGAAACAAAGGAGATTTTGCTTCATATATTATTTACTTTGGCCATTTAATTTAAATTGGCTTTTGCTGTAACTCCTTAATCATGTTCACGACAGAAAAGAAAGTTAATAATTCTGAAAGTTGTCTTGATTTCTTCCTAAAATATACATATTTATGGGAACAGTCGTCACGTTACACTTGGGCTGAATTGTTCAGTTTAAATATACCCAAGAAAAAGTGGCAGCTTTGGCATTACAGCAAGGAGAATGTAGAATAAAAATTGTCACTAATAGAATCCAAGTTTATCTAAAAGATTTTTTTTGACTTCTAGAAAAGAATAAGAGGTTCCTACTGTGTTTGCATTTAAGTCTTTAAAGTAAAGCATGTGTGCAGCACACCGTAAAAATTTGCATTAATGATTGGGACACTCAATGTCAATTACTGACCTTTGTGAATTAGTAAGTGACTAAATGCAGCTGAAATAAAGAGGCCTAATGTATCACAGAATATTTGTTACTTAGAGATGAGTGTGGTTTAACCTTAATTATTTATGCTAATGCATCATAATTTTCTAGCAAATGCTGTGTGATACATATCTAGAAAGTGATGTCCATGTAGCATGAGAGCTTTCTGCTGCAGACTGGGAAACATGGTTTTCTCTAACTTCAAGTTAGAAATGATGCAGATTATTAACACTTTTAGTGACAAGGTTGTCTTACAGAAAACTCAAATATCTATCTGTTCAGAATTTAATAAAATAATCCAGAGGAAGCCACTAAGGTTTGAACTGATGGAATACTCTTACAATTCCCCCAGTTTAGATACATTATGGTTGCTGTTTGCTTGAGATATACATATGGCTTAGAGTGATTTTATTAGCAATTGCATCACTTTAAGCACAGTTTATGAGCCCTGTTCTAGTTCATTATAAAACCAATTTATTACTTGCACTGATATTAATAATCCTAATAGAATTAAAACTGTAAAACATGATTAAAAGCAATCCTTCAGACAAAAAGTCTGATCAAGGAAACTTCAAGTTTAAAATGCAAATTTCAAGAGAGACCACTTCCAAAGAACACTTGAAATTTTTGAACAAGATTATAAAATATTGCAAAGTCAAACCTATTTTAATTCTTACAAGAAGAAATACCATTAGATATGATTGTTATATGCTTAGTGATTCATGGACCTGGTTATATCCACGCTTTGCAATATATGAATTATTTAGGAAGAAAAATCACAATAATTTTGTTGTTACGCAAGAATTTATAGGTTGACAGAAAAACAATTATGCAGCCCCTGAAGCTGGTCTGATGGGGTAGAGTGACACCATTAACGATACACAGCCTTTTTTGCTCAATCCGACTGGCACAGTTTATGTTGTGATTTTTCAGTAATTGTGTATTAGCCCTAGCCTTTAAAACATACAGAAAACACGCTTGTCATCTCTTTACTTCAAAATGTGCTCACAGTTTAAAGCAAAAGCTAAACATTTAATAATTCAGCCTAAATAAATTCACTGGGTGGGTTGGGTTTTTTTCAGTCCAAGATGAGTTTACTATGGGAAAGATTTTGAAAAGATCTCCTTGAGGCCAGATTCTGCTCCCACTGAATTGAAAGATCAATTTATTTCCCAATACTTGGTTCACAAACAGCCCCTTCCTTATTTCAGAGCCTGTGCAAAGTGACTGCAAGGGGGAGCAGGAAGGCCTGGAAGGAACACAGCTGGTTTTCTGCAAGTTTTAATGCAGATTTTAAGGAATCTTAATCTATGCATTGATTATATATGTTGATATTGATATATATTGATCAAGATGATACACCTGGGTGATTCTTTCCTGGCAGATGTATTTGAGAGAAGAGTATGTTTAGAAAGTCTGGACACTGTTGACCTACTTCTTTCAGAAGCCTGAGGGAATTGGGTTTGCTGCACTCGCTGGCAATCTGAAAACATGGGAAGGAAAAAAAGGGGAATTTCACCTTTGTTATTTTATCAACATAGAAAGTTATGTATTAATCTACTTAAAAACCCCAACCAAACCTGAAAACTATGTTACTAAAGCAATGATCAGGTGCGGTTTTCTAGGAAATGAAGAGCTTGTCCTTTGTTATGTATGATACTTATGTAGAAACTGGTACAGGGGGGAAACAGAGATGATAAATTTAATTTAGTGAGCCAAGGACTGGCACTCGGATTCTGCTTCCTCTGAGCCTGATTTTGTACTATATCTGAATTACACGTAACATAGTGCAGTACCGGTAATGCAGTACTCCAAAATACTGCTAACAGTTAAAACATTGAGTAACTTTTAGCCCGTGTAGCTAATGAGCATTAACTATTTAGCCACAAAATGCAAATGCATGGTATTCTGATGTCCTAGCTGAGCAGATTCTAGCAGTGAGGTTAGAATGTCCCAGGGATGCCCAGGTGGAGCTATCAGGAAAACGTAGGACTGTCTCACTGTCCTCAGCTTCCTTCCTGTGCCTCATTTCTTCTCCCCAGCAGCCTGAGCACAGGGCTTGAGGAAATTCATTTTGGGTCCCAATCCAGGTTGTTGTGCACTTCAGCTCCTGGTATGGCACAGTGCAATTGCCATAATTTACCTGCTTTTGTTTCCACTGAATATTTACAATGGGCATTTCATAAAGGTTATTATAAAAATAGTGTGGATGCCAAGAAATGCTGTGTAAAAAGGACTATGTGAGTTCTAAGCACTGTGTTTTTCACCTAAATTCACTCCAGAGACTGAGCTCACACCTCCCTCCACTAAGGGTGAGGCAAAGTTCCCAGATACGGGCCCTGAAACAGGAATATTCAGGAACAGGGCCAGGGGAGTCAGCTCTTTCTTTCCTCCCTCTTCTTTTTATGGAGTCTTGGTAGAGGAGCTCAAAATTTCATTACACGATGTCTGCAGTAGTGAAAAGGTAGAAAATGAGTTGTGATAGATAACTTCCTTTGCAGTGGGAATTAGAGAGGGAAACAAGTAATAACTTATTTTCTTACTTTTTGAGGGCCTTGCAAATTATGATGATAGCCGTGTTCCAGGCAATCTGTGGGGTACAGGAATTTTTCCCTACCGCCCCCCGGTACTCCCATGAGATTCTGCAGCAAGGCAAACTGAATCATTTTAATAATTCTTCTGTGTCAGCATTCTGCTTTTCCTTGGAAACAAACAGTTATTTTCTTTATGTAGCCATCTCCAGATCTCCTCTGCCCTCTCCAAAGCAATGGGAAGCAGCAGAGAGCAGCAGCAGACTGCAGTGAGACAGCGGGGCTTGCGCTTGTAGCAGAAAACCAGCCTGGAAGTCCCTGGCACCGACAGAAGGTATTTCCCCCTCCACAAATGAAAGAATTTAGAGGAGCCATAGGCTTCACGATCCTCCTGTAATTAAAGAACTGCATATATTGTTCCTTTGCAGATTTTGAATATTATGTCGTTGTGGACAGACAGTAACTTTGGGTATGTGATTGTAAATAGGAAATCCATGCGTATTTCCTGCTGACAGCGTGTCATCTGGACTTAGTGGAAGAAATCACACACTGCTTAATTGTGTTTCTCTGTGGCTCTCTGCAATTCCTCAACTTCCTGTCTCAGAAAATTTTAAAGAGATTTCTGGGGCAGCCAAATACCGAACTTTAAGAACATCGTATATACACATTAAAAAATATCCGTGTTCTTGCTACACAAATTACCCCTCAATATTGTGAAAAAAAAATAGATTTTGGTAAAGCTCTGTTCTCATGGCAGAAAATCTGCAGCATGATAAAATAAATATTGACTATTTGTTTCAAATGTTGCTGTAGTTAGAGTGAAGATTTCTTATGAAATGTGGGTTTTAAAGAAACATGGCAAAACCAAACCTGCATCAAGAAACACACACTTGATGTGCTGGACTTCTTAAGACATAAAAAACCTTGAAGTTTGATTACAGCTGCATCAACACAAATCAGAACAGGGGATTAAGGTTATGATTAGCCCTGGAAAATCTACATAATATTCATGCAAATCTGGCAAATTAAGTTGGTTTTCCCCATAGTCTTGTACATGAAAAAGACATTTTAGAAAAAGTGCAGTTCTATGGAAATTCTATGATTTTGTATCCTATTCTTTAAAATTTAATAGAAAATGAATCTGATTGAAATGAACCTGACTGAAAGGTATACAGGGACTATAGGTAAAAGGTTCATTTGAACAGAAAGATGTCTGTGTGGGCAGCACCAGTCCCTTAGATACTTAGGAGCTGGGGCTCTATTAATTTCTAGTGTAGGAACTAAATTACAAAGTTATTGAACAGAGAGAGAATTTATCTCTGCTAATGGCCATTGAAAGATACTTTTTATTTTAAGGCTCAAACAATGTAGAATTCTAGGAAGAAGAAGCTTGAAGATGTTTCAGGAATTAAATCAAATATACCTTCCATTTTTCCCCCTGTAAATTGATAATATAAATCAAATCATCTGGTTTGTCATGTATGACAATGTGAGAGATCATGATTAAATGCACAGATCAATAGCCTACAATTGACATTAGCGCTTTTCTCCTGCTAAAAAGAACTGGAAAGTTTTGTGCTGCAGAGCTGTATGGAGCAGAGAGCCTTCCTTCTGACTTTTGTCAGGTAAAAAGCCTTTTTTTATAAAGCTGCACATAGTGTATCACGTCTTGTCATTGCAGCAGGGAGATGCCATTGCTGTCACACTTGAACAGAACCATTCCTTGCTGAGGAAAAGACGTAAGCTTTTTTTTTTGGGGTGGGTCAGAGGTTGTTTCTTTCCCAAGAGCAATGCTTTAAGAGGGACGGTGTTTTGAGATGGGCTGTTTTCTGCAGCACAACTGAACAGACGTGGACAACTCTTGGATGGAAGAATTTTACCCGCTGTCGGTATCAGCAATACTTAGCCGAGTGTTTTGTAATTTGGAGAGCGAGGGAAGTACATGACATCTATTGGCAAAATTGCTCCAAGACCGCAGTTTGGCCGCAGCAGTGATGAGGGGAGCACAGAGAGGCCCTGTTCAATGCCCCGTGTTGCTCCTTGGCGTCACGGTCGGGCTGCGAGGGTCAGAGTAGGGCCCTCACGCTGAGGAGAGCAGCCATGGGCTGACAGCACAGCTTGGCCACATGGAGCTTAGTTTTGATGTGTGTTCTTGTTTATTAGATGGAATAACCTGAACAAAAATACCCATGAGTTCTTAAGGAGAAGTGGTCACTGGAGGCGACCCCAATACATTACCCTGAAATCTGAAGACGGGCAGCGCTAGGCACTTTCCGCACTTTGTAATTAATGCAGGAGTCCGAGCTCTCTTTGACCGCTGTCGCAACAGCGACTATTCTGTTAGAAGCCGAAGACGTAATGGGGAGAAAAACCTGTGTTTTTCGGAGCGATTCCTGCGCGCTCCCCAGTGCGGGCTGTCACAGCGCCAGCGGCCGCCACCTCCCACAACATGGCGCCGCCTTCGCTCCCTCCTCCCACAACATGGCGCCGCCTCCCTCAACATGGCGCCGCCTCCCTCAACATGGCACCGCCTCCGCTCCCTCCTCCCGCAACATGGCATCTCCTCCTTTCCTTCCTCCTCGTCTTCTTCCTTCTCCTCCTCCTCCCGCCTCTTCCGTTTTGCTTCCGGAGCAGCGAGTCCTTCCTGCTACCGGGGCGGGGCGGCGCAGGCCCGGCTGTGCTCGGCAGCCGCCGCGGCCCGCTGCAGCATGTGAGCCCGGCGGGGCGGGGATGCTCTGGCTGCTCTGCGGCCCCTCCCGCGCCATGGAGAGCCAGGCGCTGGTGATCCGCATCAAGATCCCCGACGGCGGGGCCGTCGACTGGACCGTTCACTCGGCGCCTCAGCTGCTCTTCAGGGACGTGCTGGTGAGTCCCGGTGGTCCCGGGACGGGTCGCTGCCCGGGAGGGGACGCGGCGGCCGGGAAGGGGGCGCGGCAGGAGCCAGGTTGGGGAAAGCGGTAACAAAATAGGAAGGCGAAAGGTGTACGGTGGGTTGTTTGTTTGTTTTCAGGAACAGGCTTTTATTCAGGTGTCCGCACCGGGAAGTTTTAATGGGAAAGCGGTTTTGGGAGAGGCTGACAGACCCCGGGGGCCTGAGGCAGCGTCGGACCCGCCCTGTGCTTCAGGGGCGGTGATGCCGGTGCAGCAGTTCGGGGGTGGTCTTGCTCCCTTGAGCAGGGAGTATGAGCTCCTGTTTGCGGTGAAGCGGGACCCGAGCGGTGGTCTCGGGTCGTCCGAGGGTTTGTCCCTCCCGAGGGGCTGAGGGTAACGCTGGGCATGGCTCGTCCCCTGGCCTGCCCGCCTTAGTGTGGCCACAGGACATCGCTTCAGCGGGATTTAAAAAGTCGTTTGGAAATTAGTGCTTGCCTGTCTCAGGCTGTGGATGGTGGCTGTACTTGCTGTTGATTATATGTGTTCATTGTACCTCCTGCCCTGAACTGCGCCCAACCCCTGCCTGTCTTATTTTCTCCTCATCTACACATATGAGTATCCTCTACTTACTCAGAAATGGCTGTGAATATCTGCCCCACTCACTGCTGCTTCTTTTTGCATTCATTGCCCAAAGAAAAGTGTAATCCTCGTGTGCAGGTCATACTTAATTTCTTCAGGATACCCTCATCTTTCCTATGTAACACATCTCTGCTAGAAACTCCCATGTGCCCCAATTTCTCTGAAGAAAAAATCTTCCCATACCACAGAACACGTGCATAGTTGTTTTTTTCTATTATTGTTGATATCGGAAAGAGATTCTGCAGATCTCTGCCAACGTGTTGTAGTCTTGCTGTGGAGACATGTGGGGATTAATGGGTTGATTTGCTGAAAAATGCTCAATGCTGGGCCTATGAAAGATTGCAGAGGCATTTGGAGCGGATGGCAGATGTTACTGATTTCATTCTTCTTAACATTTGGCGTTATCCAAGACTTTCTGTAGGTGAAAGATAAGGAGCAGCACTTTTGGCGGATCAGTGGGATTTTTGGCAGGGGAAGTTTCCCTTTGGAGACTCCTGTGAGTTACACAGCAAGCCTGGATCAACCCGCTCTCCCCTTCAAAGGCAAGGGGTGCAAATCTGAGCCAGGTTTACTCCACGTTCTGCTTCATGTTTTCCATTTTTTATCCAAACAGAGTGGGATAATCACTGATGCTTGGACTATTCTTTAGAATTATTACAAGCGGGTTGAGTTTTCTGTTTTGTGGCATAGCTGGTGGTTTGTGCAGTCAGTGTGTGAGGCTCAAATGCGACAGGAGGATACACTGCTGGTATTCTTACAAAAGCCCAGTTTCTGTGGTTCTGCCTGAATTCAGTGGTCATTGATGTTCTTCCCAAAGTTCTGCAGTGTTTGTGTAGGAAGCTCTGTCCACTGAGGCAGCCACAAAACATTCGGTGATGTCCATTGCCCATGTCATAGGCACTTCTGCCCCAGCCAGGCACAGCTGATGAAGCCAGGAGTGAACCCTTAAGCGGTTGTTTCATTTAGCACAGCAGAGAACTATGGATAACTGCACCCAGGTGTGTGGCCATGTGTGGTGTTGGCTCTTCTTTGTGGTGCTGGTTGAGATCACTGTATTAATGGTGTTCTGAGAAGGCGCAGCTGCCACAGGTCGCCTGTGGTTCTCTTCACCCAGTTCCTCTGCAGACACAGGTCCGACTCCGGCTGTCTGTGCGCTGCACTGTTTCCACCAACTGACAGAAGGACACAAATAGATCCTGGGTTGAAATGTCCCAGCTCTTTGTTGGGTGAAAGTGGATAGATTTCTGCATCAGGTCACATGGTGATGGTAATTTTTAGTTCCCCACTGTTAGGTTGTTGCATTGAGGGTAGGGGTGACAGCAGAGCCTCTGTCCTAGCTAGGAGTGCTGGATTATGGATGGTGAGTCAGTAGGTGATGACACATTTCTTGCCACCAGTGGAAATCTCAGCTGTGGGGATGATGGGTGTTATGACAGCGTTCAGCTGGGAGTGCAGCCGCGCAGTGGCACCCTTCGATGATTATCGTTTTCGTGTCAAAAACCTCTCCCTTGTGGACTGTGAAATGTGAAGAGAAGGAGGAAGAACTTTAGTTATATCTGAACTGTCTCAAGGCCCTCGTTTGTCTGATTGCGTTTCAGTAGGTGCCATCACAGTATGAACATGCACTTAATTTATCTGGTAACTACAGAAATTAAATGAAGTGAGGCTCCCTACACTGAAGTGTGGAAGATCTGGCACCACTCGTGGCTGGGGGGCAGCCCCAAGCACAGTGGGGAGGGCAGGAGTGGGGCTCACTGTCTTCTGTTGTCCTCTGTCTTTGCTGTAATTTCCACTCACCTGGTAGACAATTACAGAGGGCTTACGTGTTAAAGTAGCAATTAGAGATAGTGTGGAGAATTGAGACATTCCCTACAAAGGTAAATTACTGAATAGTAATAATCCAGTCAGACCCTGCTGTTTCCCTTGCTGTCCACGTCTCTCTAAGCTGAAGACAGAGGAATGCAAGGGACCCCTTTATTTTTTTCTCGGCTCCTGCTCTTGGGGACACAATTAAGCTCTGAGTAATCCCCGTAGTTTGCCTGCTCCGTGTTCCTGCAGTCCACGTAGATTGATGGGTTGGTACCAGCTCAGTTTGAGCAGCAGAATCACGTTTTGCTGCCAGTGCCAAAACCCAGGCGTGTATCTCCAGATCACTGGGAACTGAGAGCTTGGGAGAGCCTTAAATTAACTGTAGTAAGGCTGTTCTTCCTTCTAAGGTAGGTCCCATGTTGTGCTATGTGTTAAGAAAGCCCCTTAAAATTATCTTTGAAATCAGCAAGATTTCTTTAAACATTATTTTTCTTAATTTAGTATCCTGGAACTGTGAACAGCGTTGTGTGTACAAACGAGTGCAGCCTTGCAGGATTTCAGGTGTCTTCCTTTTCCAGAGAAGAAGCTGGAATATATTCACCAAATACCCTCTCCATAGCCATAGAATAACCTGGGGGAGTTCAGGAGGCTGATTCTCACTCAGTGCAACAGCTTTGCAGACCTGTAAGTTACCACTAAACAGATTTATTTTAAAGGCGCCACTAAAAGAATTACAATAAGCTTATTTTTCTTTCATCAGGCTGTCTAGTTTCATTTTCCCAAACTGTCACTGGAGTGTTTAAGCACTTGGTGTTAATTCAGGATAACTTCATGATGTCATACTGAGGTCATACTGAGATTAAATGAGTTTTAACTGAAATGGGAGCACGGGCCATGGTTTCAGTATTTACACTGTTGTTTAAGGCAGTGCTTTCACCTTTTCTGCTTTCTTGCCTGAGAGGTAAGTGCTCCACAGCTCTTCTAGAGAGCAGATTTGATGGAGTTTGTGTTTCAGCTGCCGTTCCCTGACATTTTCCTCTTCATTGTTAGAGGCTTTTCAGTTTTGTAAGATAAAATAGAAGCTACCGTTTATGTGAGCCCACTTGAACAATGTCTACAAGTCACAGTATTTTATTCCTTTAGATCCCTGTTGTGATAGTAGAAAATCACCATGCATAATCTGTTGAAATTTAGAGTAATCCTTTAAGCTCGGGTCACTGGGAGGTCTGGTGAGTGTTTGGGCATGGATGTCTTACGTAGCTGATGAAAATACTGTGGTAACAACAGAGTAATGATGTGATTTCCCTCCCTTCCAGCTCCCGCAAGGCTAATTTTTCTCAGGTGCATGTATTAAATAGAAATACTGAAAGCTGACTAGAGCACAGTTTTTGTGGCTGTTGGTTGGATTTCCTTTCTAACTACTTACGCCATAGCTCTGTCTTATACTAAATGCAGTTCTTAAATTCATCCACTTGGTTATTACTTATTTTAAAGAATCCAAATATATAGAAAAAGTTATTCTGAATAAGGAAAAAAAAATTATAAAATAATTTACTATGACTGTTTCGGTGCTATCGCAGCTTTGGGTGTCTTAGAGCTTTCCTCACAGACCTTTGGGGCCATCAGAACTGTCTCCATGGCTCACACACCTCTTAAATACAGTTGTAAATACCCCAGAACTGGGGTCCTTCTCTGAAAACAATCCTTAAATCCATTTAGTGGAAGCATCAGTGTGCCCACATCAGAATGTTTTACAAGTGGCTTAAATCTAATGCAATTAAAGTGTGTTTGCTGAGAAATTTTCAATGTTTAACTAATTTAGAAATAACTAGTTAACAGTACAGTCTTCTGTTTAGGTAAGATTTTAATTTCTTGTTAGGAACAGGGTACATCTTGGCTGCCTTTTGACAGAGGAGTGACAGAGCTGTCAAGCCCTGGAGAAGTATTTAAATGAGAGTTTTTCTTGTCATGGCAATGTTTGCTGATGGTTGGTGGGTTTTTTCCATTTTTGACTCCACAAATTTACAATCTACGTAGTTAGGTAAGGTGTATTGTACAGCTGTTTGGGTGTATTTTGTCTTCTTGTGTGCAACTAATAATTTAAATTATGTACTAACGGATTATTTTAGCATCTAAAATGAGAAGACAACATGAAAAAGTTTTAGAAAAACTGTGCTTGAGTTAGATCTGTGGAAATCTTTAGGTTGCTTTTGCTGCTTTCTCATGACATTAATTGTGTCTCTGACATTGCACATAATGTTTAATTCCCTGGTTTTAGACTAAAAGGAAAAAAACCAGAAAACAGAAGTGACAGGACAGTGATCACTAAAGCTTTGATCCAGGGGGGTGCTTAGCACCCCGAGATGCTCACAGTGTATGTACTACAATAAATATTGTTGTTCATTAATTTCTAATCACTTTGTGACATTGTCAGTGGAGAGATTGTCTGACATGAGGAATCGGGCAGCAGGAAGGAGAAAACCATGCTGTGTGTTTATGCCGTGCCCTGACATGACATATTGCAGCCTCGCAAAGGCTGACGACAGCACGTACCCTGGGAGGCTGGGATGACTTCCGTCTGAGCAGATACTTTTCAGTGAATTTTGAGTAAGTGTTGTATGTAAAAGCTATTAGATTTAGATGAGGGATGTGCAACACTTGGCAAGGGATTGCGTGGCATCATCACAATGCCAAGGCTGGAGGTCTTCCAGGATAGGACTTGCACTTCTTTAGGTATTTTAACCTTTTTTTCCTCCAGGGCAGCCAACATATTTGAATCTGTCCACCAAGTTTTGAAGAAGTTGTAATTCCAATTAACGACAGAGCCCTCCAAGCTTTCTTGATGGCGTGGAGAGCATCTTGAGACCCAGCACAGCATTGTGTGGCAGCAGCTTGGCTGCTTTCCTGGGCAGTCGTAGAGTAAAAGCAACAAAAGTTTGTTCAGTCTCACAACTGCTGTTTTAATTGAAGATGGCAGCCCTAAACCCATCCGGAGGTGTTTGTTACCCCATCATTCCTGAGCTGCAGGCAGGAATGGAGATGGAGCAATGCAAGGAGGTTGCTTTGTGATGGGAAGGAGGACGAGGGCAGATGTTGGGAGGTGGCAAGGAGGAATCAGAGTGATGTAAGGAGGACTGAGAGAGAAGACATGCTTTCTCAAGTAAAAAGCTATTTATAAACCTTTTTTATGACTTACCTCGATGAGTTGATGTCCATTTGTCTATAACCTATGGACAAAATTGATTGTTTAAACTGCAAGAACAGACAACACTGCCTTGTTTGCAATTCTGATTGAGTTATTTGAGTTTTCCTCAAGGTAATGTGAAGAGGAAGGAGAAGAGCACTGTGATTTGCACTGATTTGTGTTGTGTGCTGAAAAGTTTGAAATTCTGGGGCAGTGGTGAGTAGCAGGTCTTGAAGTCTTCAGCCTGCAGCTGCAGGGTGATTAAGATGATTTACTCTAGATCAGCTCAGGCATTTCCCATTTGATCTATAGCTAATTCTTCTTTATATTTTAGGATGTCATCGGTCAAGTTTTGCCAGATGCAACAACAACAGCATTTGAGTGTAAGTATGACTTGTATAAACTCTCTCCTTTGTCATGTTATAGGGCTGATATTTTTTAAATAAATAATGTTTACATTCATTATATGTTACAGTTAAATATTTATGCGTTAATGCAAGTTTAATGATGATACTGAACTAAGCAATATTTTATTATTTAATCACATCTTGAATGAGCGTATTTCTACAATATAGCTTTAATTACCAGCATGACCTTACCACGCTCTTGCTCCTTACTGCAATTGTGTTGCTCAATCTAAATGAAAAGTATAAAGTACCTGTATGTCTAAGTTTAAAATTTTAATCTCCCATTGGAAGAAACCAGAAGAGCAGCAGCTTTTACAGAAATACGATACAACACAGAGATTTTCTTCCAAATACAGCAGCGTTGCCTTTCCCTGGAACAAAGGTCTGTTATTTGCTAGAAGGGCTGCTGTGCTTCTAGTTTTCCTTGAGTTACTCAGCTGCAGCTCCTGGAGGAGGTATGAGAACTACAGGGAAATGCCACCTGGTTAGACTTGGGCAGTAGAAATAAACTCTTAAAAAGCCTTGTGGGTTGGGTTGAGAAGCTGGGAAGATACCTCCTATGTAGGATCTGAGCAAGCTGGACGTTGGGGTTGTGCAGAATGGCATTTACAGCTCACAGAGATGGTTGTATTCTGCTTTTGCTGAGTTAAGAAAACTCTCAGTGATTGTTCGTGCAGATTTAGGCCTATATCTGCTAATACCTAGTTCAGTTCTATTCTTTCAGCCTTGTTTATTTTTAGTTCTGGAGTGATTCCTGGGGGATTGTCCTACCTGGAGAGCAAGAAGCTGCAAAGTGGAGTTAAACATCAGTGTCTTGGGGATAAGATGCCGTGCTAGAGTTCTTTTCCAAGTGGAGGAGGACTCCCACCGTTCCCTTTTTAATATTTGTATTTTTTTTGCCTGTCTCTCTGGTTTTCTTTGGTAGAGATCAAATAGCAAGAAGGAGCTGGAGGGGTTAGGTGTGCTGTATGAGTAAGATAGTGATGCTGAAGGTGAGAGAGCAGGTAGAACAAGATAGGGCTTGGATTCCTATTAGCATTTCTCCTCTTCTTAGAGCTTTATGGGTAATTCTGCATCTAGATAATCAAAGGAGGCATTGTTTTATGGTCCTTCATATATTATGTGGAGCTTTTCACTTTTTTTTTATATGTCTATGTTTTTCCCCTCCTAAAATGTCAGAAACCTATGAATGGAGATTGTAAGTGTTATTTCTCTGTAGCCTCAACACTTCTCCTGCCATACTTTTTAAAACAAGACTTTCTAAAGAGACCAGGCTCCAAACCTTGCCTTTTTTTTTTTCTTTATGATTTGTTAATATTTTTTTTGCATACCTCCCACATCACACATTAGCTTTGTTTGAACTTCATGCACCAGTAGCAGTCGCTGCAATCAGGGCAGTAGCCCATATTAATGGTACCATGTGTAGAACTTTCCTGGAAATACTTATTTCGTTGTGTCTTCTAACATCTGCTTCTGTGCTTTCGGTTCATGTCTCTAGTCTGTCATTTACATCTGCACAAACCCATTTCCCCTGCCATTTAACTGGCATCTAAAATATGTTATGTATATTGATGCGTGATTTTTCTGGTTCCTTTTTCCATATCAAGTGCCTGGATTTTACTGGCTTAAGCTTCGTTCTCACCTGCTTCATTGCTGCTTCAGATGTGGGTAATCACCATCCAGCTCTGACTCCTCTACTCTTTGTTTAGTTATTGCTATCTACAGCGTACCATCCAGTGTGGCTCCTACCTGGGGCTGCACTTCTCCTCCTGTTGGACCTTCATGCGCGTTTCACCCCTGTATTACGCAGCGCTACAAATAAAATCACTAACAGCATATGGCCTGTTATGATCCTTTTATCCAAACTCTGCCATTCTGTATATTTGTGACACACTGCAGATTTGGGGAAGATTGCTTCATAATATTTGTTTACCATCTGCTGCACTCTGTTTGGTATCTTGTGAGGATTTCTTCCTCCATTTTAAGTGACATTAGCAAAATCCAGCCAGTACGTAGGATTTTTTGGTTCTACTTTTGCTTCCCTAATGTGCTGGAAAATCGGATTGCTGTGCTCCAGGCAAGTAGAGAAGCCTGGAAATCTTTCTGAACCCACGTGTCATATCGAGCTAGTTTTTTGGGATGTGCCCACTTAATGTCACAATGGGATGGCAAAGGATCTCTGCACAGGTATGAGAAATAGATAATTATATAATTTTTTTTGGTTTTGCTCTGTCCAGGCACTGACTGGCTGGTTTAGATCGAGGATTTTTTTTTTTCATGCTGGGTAACACTTTCTGCCTTTTCATCAGCAGATTTTTAATTTACTCTCTTTGTACCACCATTAGGAATTTTGCAGATCTGAGAACTTCAGAGTTAATTTCTTAATGATTTGAAATTAGTAAGATAGCATGTGTGTGTTGGTTTTTTTTTTAAACATTCTGGAGGGGACTCAAAGAATTTTACAGGGTTTTTTTTGTGTGTGGTATTTTTATTTTTGGTGGTCCCAGCTCAGTTTGTTCCCTCAGGCCAGGCTTGTTTAGCAGCTTTTATCTCCATATATTCATCTCTCTCTGTCATGTGTTTCTTCTCTTCTGCTTTTCACTCTGATCCCATCTCGACCCGTGGTCTTCCTTGTGTTCACTGTTCCAGCAACTGCTTCTTCAGCTTTTCTTCCTCTGTTCAACACTGTAACTGGGAGTTGGGTTTTGGCCAGATAGCGGTTTTACAACTCCTCCTTTCTGCCCAAAATGTTTCCAGGCGAGGAAGCTTTCAGTTTCCAATCACTAACTCTTCTTAATCTTTCCATCATTCATGACTCGCTGCAGGCTGGTAACCCTGGCAAGTAATTTTAGCAATCTGGCAATTCACCAGTTAAATTTCCATGAGGCAAAGCACTAGTAGGACATCGCTGCATCCTCTTCCAGCTTCTGTGTTTCCAGTGTCCCATAGCTCTCTTCAGTGCATTTTTTTAAAGTGTAATTCTAAGGTTTTTATGTTACTTTTTTTTCCCTTCATATTTGTCTCTTGTGGTTTTGCTTTCTCTTCTGCAATTGGTTTTTTGTTATAGCCTCAAAATTACCTGCTGGGTTTTCAGAGGCAAAATGAACAAAGTTTTGTTTAGTGGTTTGGTTTTGGTTTTTTTTCTCAGGCAATTTTAACTTGTTGACTCAGATCTTTTCCCAGGTTCTTTGCAACATTGGGGGCAAGAGTGAGTTTTCATCCGGGGGACATGGTGGCACTTTTTAATGCTGATGTAAGAGGCAGGGGCAGTGACTGAGCCCATGTATCAGGGCTTGTGTCTGCGTGTTTGTCCCTGAGCCATCACCACGAAACTGTGATCTCCTGGTCATGCTGTTCATACCTCCTGCCACCTCTTCACCACCAGTTGCACTGGGAACAAAGACATGGACTGGTTTTGCTTCTTCACAAACTTTTGCCCCTTTGTCTAAATCTCTCTGTATGGATATTGCAGATTTGTGTCCACCTGTAAGTCAGGGTTTTTAAGTCAGCTTTGAGGTGGCACAAAGAAGCTGAGATACCCGTGCATTTGTCACAGGGAGGGGGGCAAAGGGGTGCAAGGAACTTGACATGGGGCAGGTGAGTTGAGGTAGGGTTGACAGCACGACCAGAAGGTATTAGTGGGAGGAAAATAATCATTTTATTTTTTAATTTCTAGTAATTCTGTTGAAGGAAACTGCCAAAACATAACTCCATCTGGGAGGGTTGAAGCACACTCAGAAACTGCTTTGCTGTGTTGGAAGAATCCCTTGATGGGTTTTAGCAAAGGGTTATTTTAGCAGCTTCTGGAGAAGGTTCTGGCAGTAAAAAAAAAACCTATTGAGAGCAAAGTTTTGAGCATTTTGTTTGTGCCCCTTTTTAGATGTAATTATGGTCTTTGTTAATTAATGTTTGGAGTCATTATTGCTGTTATTTCAGAATACCCGGTTACCTGTATAGTTGGCTTATACATGCTTTCTATTTTTATTTGCTTGTAAAAGCCTTACCTTTTAAAATACTAAATCTCCTTCTTCCGTTGTTCATGAATGTAATACATTTCTTTGTCAGATGAAGATGAGGATGGTGATCGGATTACTGTTAGAAGTGATGAAGAAATGAAAGCCATGCTATCCTATGTAGGTACAGTATAATAAACGCTGATATTTTCCATGTTTATCAGTTTGTGTATTTTTGCATGTATCAAAGTGTTACCATAAGCTGCAATATTCACAGTACAATATTATTGTATTAAGTTCACAGTAATCTCTCTATATTAAATTTAGGTGTTTAAAAACTGCATGACATGAGATATATGGACAAGCTTGAATTTAAAAAAAAAAAAGACTTGTACACTTACTGATCATATCATAAACATTAAGAGTAATGCATCTTAATGACTTTTGCATTAGGTATAGTGCAGGCTAAATGGACTATCAATTTCTTGTATTTTTTATGCAGTACTTAAAGTAACGGCTCATTAAAAATGAACCCCTGGGCTCTAAAAATTTTTCAAAATCTACTTTCATCTGGAGACTGTTTCACCCCTCCTAACAGAAGAGTTTCATTGTAGCTGCAGGCTCAATATTCATAGAGGATTTAAAGATGTATTTTCTGTTTTTTAATATGAGATATATGTGTGTCTGTGTGTGCCTTTATATACGTAGATGTGTGTAAAACCTCTGTCTAGATACCTATAAATTTAAAATCTGTCTAAAGAAGTATGCAGTTACTCAAACAAAATAATTTGAATATAGCTTCAGCGTGTCTTTCATGTTGCAGATGTAAGTGGAAAAAAAAAAAAATCATTTAATGGTTCCTTTCAAATGAAATTGATAATCAAGAAAATATCAAATGGATATTTTCTCTCTAAGCCAGATGGAATGCTAGTCCTTATAAAGTGCTCTTCTCACTCTGCCAGTGGTCTTAACTGGGAACTTAGGAGAAACCAGCCCTGTCTGGTACCAGTTGTAGGTGCTTTTGGTGAGACTTAATGAGGTGGTTTAATCCTCCTCATCGGTTCCCCGGAGCAGAGGACACCGAGCAGGAATGTGCTTGGATCACCTACCTCTTGCCCAAGTGTCTGCTTAATGGATCGCTCTTGGGCACGTGTTCTCTAGCAAAATGATGTAGTTTTGGTGTTGTGAACTTGACACATCAAACAGTCAATGTTTCCTGTCAAGGGGATTTGTGTTTTCTAGACTCCAGAAAGGCTTCCTCAGTGAAATACTGATTCTTTTGATATCTGCAGAGACTGTCCTGTACCTGCATCCCAGCGCTCTTCCCTTGGGGAGGCTGGGCTGGATATTCTTCACCTGGACCTCTGTTAGCAGACCTGGGTTCAAAGAGACCTTAGTCATTGCCTGGGACTTAATCCTGGGGTGAAGGATGTGCAAGTTCCAGATGCTGGTGATTGATCTCTGTGAAACTCAAGGGGTTTATTACATAAGCCCCTCTTGTGGGGTTTTCTTTCCAAAGGTGGTGAAACCATCACATTACAGGTTTGATACTGAAGAGCATAAGGCAGTTGTATGAAAGAAAGGAAGAAAAATCTTGCTGCAGTCAAGGGGGTTTTGTTCTTCTTTGGTGGGGTTTTTTTTTTGTCTTGTTTGATATAACTAGATCACTGGTGAGATGCTTCCCTCCTGGAATTCCTTGTGCTTCTCAATTTTCCTTATAAAATGTCTGCCATTTTTGCTTTTAAACTCGAAAACTTGAATTTTCCTGGCACGGTCTTAAGATTAATCATGCCTTCTGTAAGGTCATCTTTTTGCTATGCTTCCAAGCTTACTGTTAAAGTTTCAGTACATTAGAGTTATGATTGCTCAACTCTCTGCTTTCCCTTAAAATTATGGGATGTCTGTAAATGACTTCTTTCTGCTTCAGCAGCTTTTCTTCTCTGCAAATTTTCCCTTCAGTTTTAAACTTGTCCTCTGTTTGTGTTGCACTGATGATTTAACTTTCTAACGTCCTATAGGTGTCATTTTGGGATATGTTTATAAGAAAACAGATGTTCTCAGCCTACAAGTAAAGGACTGAATCTACTGTAATCTTGAAGAATATACTGGGGAAGAAAAGCACTGTTTTTTGAGTATTATGAGGCCTGCAACAAATATTTGGAGGATTGAATAGCTCGTATTTCTAGGAATTCTGACATGGTGCAGTTTGTCTCCAGTTCTGCTGCTGTTCTCCAAAACCACAGTGAAGGCTTTTCTTCCAGTTTAAGAATACAATAAATTAATTCCCTGAGCAATACGAGTCTCTTCCATGCAGGTATTGCACTGTAATAGGGGAAGAGGTTTTGAATCCTGCATGATCTCTTATCTTTAGGTTCTTTGCTTTCTGAACTTGACAGTAAGCTATTTCAGGCAGTTCTGGGGTTATTTTAGAATATGCAGGAATACTTTGCGTTATGCCAATGTAAATATTGAGGGGTGGTAAATAAAATTATCTTCCTGTTGCGCGTTGTGGTTAATTAAAGGCAGACGTTGAGTAGCAGCAGAGTTGCACTTTAGCTGTTGTCTTGTATCAGTATAAAAAGGCAGTAATTTTTTTGACAGCCACTGATTGGAAAGTTGCTTGCAGCTTTCTGAAAAGCAAGGGGTACATGCTCTGGATCAATAACTGGCAAATTTTCCATTAAAAAGAATACCTGAACAATGTTCCAAATAGCCACTGGCATCTTAATTTTCCATGGAAACCTCAAATGCTCGTGTGTGGAGGACAAGTCATTTTCAGACAATTTTTCCAGACTACTTGTTAACAGTTATTGCTGTCCCAAAAGGTTGACAGCTTACATGATTGATATTTCATTTACTTGTCATCACTGTTTGAGTAATGGAGAAGGCCGTGGGTTTTTTCTTGCTTTTTCCCCTGTTCCTTTTTTTTTTTTTTTTTTGTAGGAAATTGTCCCATATATGTTTATTTTAGTTTATTATTTTAGAGAGTATGTAGTAGATGTTTATACTGTGCATATATTCATCTTCAGGTCATAGAACATTACTAATAAAAGGGTAATGAAGTTTGCTGTTCTTAAGCAATTTTGGCCCCCAGTGGAGCAGGAGATTCTTCCACAGCTCTGTAACTATTAGGTACCGGTGACATGTTTTTATGAAGGGATGTGGGGGAGGATTTGGCTTGTTATTCATGACCCCCCGATACAAAAGAAGTCCACGGGGTAGTCCTGAGTCCTGAAAAACCTTGTGATCATTTCAAAAGTGGGCTTCTGTAATGAATAGCTTTGCTTTGTAGGAGCACAGCGAAAGCACATGTCACGGGGTTACTGAAGATGTGGATTTACATGTTTGGACACTAATACGGATGAGGTGTCCCCCCTCTGTCCCTTAAAAATCTTGTGGTGAGATTTCAGGGAGGGCAATGCTTTTAGCAGCAGACTTTGTATTAGAAGTACATGCAGGATGTGGTGCGACGGGACAGCCCTTAAACCCTCAGCAATTTTCTTCATAATTTCCTTTTTGTGAAAAAACTGTTTCTTCCTGTTTCTTGACGGGAATGTGAAAACCAGGAGCAGTGAAAAACTTCTGCGCCATAAATGGACTGTGGTGTCCCTCTACCATTTGCTTACTCTTGTTCACATGCTTAATCCCGTTGTAAGAGGACAGAAAAAGGTTCTCTAACATTAGGTAGTTAATAAACATGTCTTTTTTTTTTAAGCTGCATAAGTGAAAAATGCTTGTGTTATGGGAAACCATTGGTGTGAGTGACATACACGCGCTTGATTTCATAGAGACTTCGAATTTTTTTCTTGTTGACATCCATCCGTGCCAGTTTGAGTAATAGTATCAGAAAACACTGGTAACAGTGACACGCTGAAGCCTTAGACCACACTCAGCTGGTGAGAATTAGCATGAAAGTCGGTGGAGCTACACTGATTTATGCCATGAAGATCTGGCCAACAGCCAGCGTGTTTGCTTCAAAGATGCTTGGCGATTGCAAAAGAAACGTGCTTTGTGATGTGCTTTCAGTATTTAACACGTTGTGATGAGAGATGTGTGGGTTGTAGACTCTAAACTCATGGTGGGGTCTATCTCCTGTCCCAGGATTGTGATGGTAAATGTCCTGTCTGGTGGGTGCTCACCCCTCCTCTGGAATGAGTCAGTTATGAAGGGCTAATAAAGATTTCAGTTTATTAAATCCAAATGTCTATTTCTTGAATTTAATGCCACTCTTCATCTTCATCCTTGTGTCTTTTCTCAGGCTTCCTTATACAACCTGGGATATTTTCTGTCGTCTTGAGTCTTGACATTCTCAGATGTCTTTATTTCCTTTCTTTGTCCATTCTTGGCCGTTCTTTATGAATAAACACACCCCCCACCCCCCCAGATCACTGCTTGCAGTCCCTGTGGAGTCCAAGTGCCATGGTCTGAGGTCTCGGTTTCTCTGCAGTGATTTTCTGGTAGCACTGTTCTGCACACCCTGCTGTGCATTAAATCTGTGCGTTAAGGGACCGCGCGGCATCCCCCTCTCTGCGGGATGTGGCCCCAACTGCCCTCACTGTGCTTCAGCGCTGTAAATTCTTGGATGGCTTCCAGATTCTTTCCTCCCTTGGAGTTTTCCTAATTTGCACGGGTTTTGACTCTTATCTTCAGCTTTTTCTTTGTTTCCACATCTGACTGGTTTTTCCCGGCATCTCCAGGTGTGGCAACTGCTGTGCTTGCTGCAAATGTTGCATTTGCTCAGTCTTCTGGAGCGTTCCCAGGTTTCAGGTGGGCCTGGAACTTGCTTTGCTGCACCAGTAATAGCTTCCTGTACTAGGACCAGTACTGTGCTGGGCATCACAGCTCCTGGCTTTTCTTCCTCACGTGCCCCTTCAGTCGTGTGAACATTGCAAATGGTGAGAAAGCGTTCTAAAGGCTGATATATACTATGGCAATTTTAAAAGAAAAGGCAAAATACACTGAATTAAAGAATCCATAAGTGCTCTTACCACTACTCATACATTACTGAGTAATCTCTTTCTTTAATCTCTTTGCAGTATTACTCCACTGTAATGGAACAGCAAGTAAATGGACAATTAATAGAGCCTCTACAGATATATCCAAGAGGTAATGCTTAACAAATTCTAATCAACAATGATGACATCAGTAAACTGTTTCATCAACAGTTATGTTTTCCAGAGTTTTAAATGCACATAACATGATGTTTACCTCTTAATTTGGATAGAAGAATTCATTATTGTAGGGAGCGCAGAGAAAACTACATTTATTGCATATAAAATAGCTAATTTACTAGAGTAAATTAGACTAACAAGATTCAGTTTGCAGAGTACGTATTTATGTACATTTAAAAAACTCATTGGTGATGGTTCTGCATGTATTCAAACCCAAGCAGATGACTAAGTTAAGTTTTGGATACTTAGGAGAATTGGGCTTGGTGAGATCTTCTGATATCATTAATCAGTGTAACAGACTCGGGGAATGTGACTGTCATTGTTCATTTTGAAAATGGGAACATGTCTGTCACAGAAGCTCGATCCGTGACATATTTTATTTGAGATTTGGGCACTTAGCAGTGGTATCAAAATGATCACAAGTACTATAATAGTTCTCCTGAACAGGGAAAGGTATAATCAATTATGTGGGCTGAGGCAATTAAAAAATAGGTCATCTCCATCCTGAACAAAAATCCGTAGGCAGCTAGTTAGGTTTTTGGGAATGCGCTGCGCTCTCCAAACTCAAATAATGGTTAAAAAATGACTGATAAATTACATAATTCCACTGATTCATTCAGACGCTCTCACTATCCAGTCTCTGAATCTCTGACTCTTAATTGATGAAACAGCTAAGGTTTAAATTCTCCAAGTAAATCTCCCAGCAATAAATTAATTGAAATAATTAAAAATTAAACTCTTCTCACTTAACTGATATTATACAAATAATCATACTATGAGTTTCCCAATTAAACATTCTAGACTTCCATTACTTACAACTCTCTGAAGTTTGAATTGGGCAATTAACCAACAGCCTTCTCAAACACATGCTAATAAGGTCTCCAAAGGAAGCTGAGTTTCCCAGTACTTTAGTAGCTCCTGTGGAAAAGAGACTTGAATTTGAGGGGAATACAGAGATTGTGATTTTTATGGCTCAGGGTAGCAGGGTCTGACTGAGAGCAGGGGACTCTTAAGTATTTGGGCTCCAGAGCAATCGTCAGTCAAGATGTGCTCTCCCAAGAGGAGTATGAGGACAGCTATGAGGAAGGAAGCTCTCTTCTGCCTCTTGGGAGGGTCTCGCCTTTCTCCTGAACCTCTTTCTGTAGAAGATCATTTAATTGCTGACATACGCTCTTCTTCAAACCACTGGCCACCACTTGCAAGAAGTAAAATGCCAGACTTGGAGAAACTGATATAATGGGTGATCCCAGTAGGTGGGGAACCCTTCTTGGAAATACAAGGCAATTGGGTATATTCCCTTAAGCTAACAGTTCAGGGACGTTGTGACAGGAGGTGCTCAGTAGCTGGCATACTTCACTCGAGTGTTTAAAGGGATGTTTTAAGATTGCAAACCAGGTGTAACCTTCTTCTAAACTCTCCTTTTGGGTTGTTCCTGAAGAACCAGCCAAGTAGATTCCTACTCCTGCTGCTGTTTCCTCCTGTTTGCTTTTCATCCAAGGATAATCTTCTTTGTACAGATTGAGAACTCATCTGCGTGTTGCTGAGGATACAATCCCCATGTGTTAGCTCCACATTTTCACCATTGGCTCAACTACCCGTGTGTCTGCCTGTGTTTCCTCATAGGCATCTTACTGCTTACTCTGAATTGCTTCAGAGCCAAGATGCTGTTTCCTCTTTCCAAATCACCATTTTAAGACATCTTATTCTTTCTAGGTTTCAGTTTTAAGTTACCCTGCGCTCCCTTCCTACCCAGGTCTCCTGCTCTTCTGCAATAGCAAGCAAAAAGCCCTGCATATTTTTTTCCTGTCGTCTTTTCCTGCCTCTCTAACGAACATCCCAAATTTTGTTAGCACAAGTACTCTTCTTTCATGCCTTTTTGGCCGTGTCTCTCCACATACTGCACTTTAAAGCCTCCATCGGTAACGTGCACCTTTTCTGCCTGTAATTGCAGGCTCTCCCTTTTTAAGAGCTTTCTTTCCAAGCCCCATCTTCCTTTGAGTCCTTTTCCCTTTCTGCCTCCCTTACTTCTGAGGAAACCTCCCAGTTGTCTCCAATCCGCTTCCGACAACTCGTGTCTTCCATAAAACCTGCCAGTAGTAAATGTCCATGTGCCACCCTGTGCTACCTTGCCTGTGCTGTATTCACTTGATGATGTAAAGGTCCTTAAGGAAGGAAAAAATGGTATTTTGTCTATTTTTTTTTTTGTTTGTGTATTGTTGTCTAGGTAGTAGNTCCTGCCTGTGTCCCATCTATCCCTTCTGTGGAGTGCATGGTGAATATACCATTCAACTGCATGTAATAAAAACCAATATCCTTTTAATATCTTGTTCAAAATGTCATTTTTAATCTATTGGGAAACAAATATAGTGTGTTTATATGTACTTAAGAATACCTGATCATTTTCTGGTGGGTTTTGTATGCCCACAGAATCATAATATTTTTCTTCTTTAAGATGCACATTCTAATGTCATTTAAAGGCACCTGGTGTGGCCCTAAGTGATGTGTTTAATAACTATCATCTGTGTCCTTCTGCCTAATAAATAGTTCTGTTTCCTGCTGTCAAAAATGGAAGTGAAATGCATGTGCATCCGAGAAAGAGAAAAATCAAATTCATCCCTCCTCAGACAATCAATCAAAAGTGACAGGCCCTTTAACATACAATTTGTAGGGCGCTGTAGTTTTAAAATGGGAACTGTCTGTAACATGTAGCTCGAAGCCTTTGTGGCTTTAACATTTGACAAAAAGCACATCCACCGACTGGAAGAACGAGGCAATATATAGTTGGAGAGACTTGAGGAAAATACTTCCTCCTCGAGCAGCACGTCCCTCTCTAAAGCGAGACATCGTAATGAGATGCCACATTTGCACATCTGTGTCCAAAAAGTGGCATTTTGCATTGCTTTTATCCCCTCTTCGGTTCCTTGAGACTCACTGCTGTTGCCCCTGACATGTTTTTTTCCGCATTTAAAACAAACTGGCTGCGTTTGACAAGATGACTAATTTGTGATGTGTGGCAGCTGACTCCTTTAAAATACATCTTGCAAATATTTGTGTTAAATGCCAGAAAAAATGCAGCGTGTGAATACACAGCGACATAAGATATTGATTTTAATTTGAATTACAAAAAGAATCTGGTAATTTAAGCCAACAGTTCTCTTGATTTTGATGTGTTTTAAGCAGAAATTAGAATTTATATTACACGGTGTCAGAAAGCTCTTAGCATTTATAAATGCTCACTCCTGCAAGTTAAAAATCCTGCTTCATAATTCCCACTCTGGGTCTTGGGAGGCACTTTTCAATCATTTCTCTCTGCTAATTTTGGTGTCACCCTCATTTCTTTTTAAAAGATTCATTTTGAGCAAATTTGTAAATGGCCCTGATGTGTTCTACAATTTAGTCAATTACTGTTTCAGCCTGCAAGCCTCCTGGGAAACGGAACATACATGGCCTGAAGGTACGAATTTCAATAATTGTTTCAGTAAAGTTAGATGGATTTGTAATGCTGTGTTCCACTTATTGAAATGTCAAATAAAACTGCACTTTCTTGAGCTCTGACAAGCAGATATTTTTTTTTTTTTCAATTTTTTTGTGTGTGTGCGTGAGGGTGGGAGAAGGATTCATCAGCTGGGTGTTGGCTGTGATATCTATATATACAGTTCTATTAAAAATGGAATTGCTTTTCTTCTTGTTTTTAACCTCTGTTCATCAGGTTCCTAAATTTTCATATTCAGTTTATCGACTAATGTCTGCTGCTACTTCAAAGAGTTTAAAAAACCCCACCACCTTCGTTTGATTTCAGTAATTTATCTACAGCAATGAAATTCTTTTAGGTTGTTTGATTCGTTCAGGTGTGCTTAGTGCTTCTATAATTGTACCTGTTTTGANAGGGTGGGAGAAGGATTCATCAGCTGGGTGTTGGCTGTGATATCTATATATACAGTTCTATTAAAAATGGAATTGCTTTTCTTCTTGTTTTTAACCTCTGTTCATCAGGTTCCTAAATTTTCATATTCAGTTTATCGACTAATGTCTGCTGCTACTTCAAAGAGTTTAAAAAACCCCACCACCTTCGTTTGATTTCAGTAATTTATCTACAGCAATGAAATTCTTTTAGGTTGTTTGATTCGTTCAGGTGTGCTTAGTGCTTCTATAATTGTACCTGTTTTGAAATGCAGAAGATGGCGAATGTATTAAATGATTGTGTAGTCTTTAAAATGAGAATAAATGGTGGATGTATAATCTCCTTTTCTGCATTATTTAACTAAGTGTTTAAGGTGTAAAGATAATATATTGTAGTCCATGAATTCTATAGCCTGCTAACCTACATACAGGCGAGACCTCCACCATCGGCATGCCTAGCAACAAGCTAATTAACCTTCATAGTGAAATGAGAAATTCGTGGCAAATTACAGGTTAATTAGAATAGTGTCCTCTGAACACAAACGACTGATAAAGATCCTTTCCCTGCCTGCAGGTAAATACACGAGCGGGGTCTGCTAATAATAGCAGTTCAGCAGTCTCGGATTCCCTTCCAAGCAATAGGTAAGAGCCAAAAACGCGAGCGTGGTTTGTTTTGTTTTCTTTTATTAAAATAAAATGGAACCTTGTGCGTGGTCGTTACCAAAAATAAGCTTGGTGGTGAATAACTTTCTCAATACGACTGTTGGGCATGTGGGAGCAAAGTGGGGAAGGTGAAATTACCTTGATCCCTGGATCTTGTTAGACTCGTGCTGCTGGTTCATCAGGAGAAGAATTTTCTGCTGAAAGGGTTAAGTCTTTGGTGGGTATTTCAGATGGCTTTGTCCTTTATAAAGCATTGAAATACCGTTCATAGGTGAGCTAATTTTTTTTAGTTGATCTAATAATGTCTGTGGCAAAGATCTTTATGTTCAGGTCTTCTTTGCTTATCTCCTTCCAGGGTTCTTTGATTTTAAAAATTGATACCAAATTCAATAGTATTATCATTGTGTGGGAAAAATCTGCCCTGTTTCTTGCGGTTTCACCAAAGTTTGGGGGTCTAGCTCCCTTATCTTTCTTTTTACATTCCAATCCTAATTTCAAAACCCATATTAAGATCTTAAAAGGGAGTTTTAGGAAAAAAAGGAGAAAGAGTTCTCTTCCTTTTTATTACATGAACCGTTACGAGAAGTCATTATACTCAATACTGACGTTAAACAAACAAACAGAAAACCCACAAAACCCCCTTGTGTATTCTTAAAAGGAAGCAAAAGAAGTCTGGCTCCATCTTCCTGTAAGAGCGTATTTGAAGTGTGGGAATAGAAATCTCCAGAGGTCCCTTTCAACCTACATTATTCTGTTATTCTAATAAGCATATAATATTACATTTATCTGTGTATCTATGGGCTGCTCCCTTTTTGTTCTGAGAGCGTTTTGGATAAAAAATGGGGAGAGGTGAACGTGATGAAAGCCAGAGTCAGTGCATCGAGGGACTGTCCCACAGCCCCTGTCTGTGTGCGGTGGCACTGATGTGACGTGGTTGCCCGTTGGCTCGGAGGATGCCCACCCCACGTGGCTGGCAGCAGTGCTGGGGCTGTGCTACAGTAGGTAGCACAATTCAGGTACCAGTAGTGGCTTTGGTACCTGTAGAGATAAAAAAAGAAAGCCAATACCCAGTGTCAGTCTCCTCGGGCAGACTTTGCCCCATCCTTCGGGGAAGATTTGCTGCGTATTGTGATGGGGAAGGTCCTACCCAAGACTCTTTAAGGAAAATAAATCAGAATGTCTTTCTGATCTGCAGTCCTCCTCCTAATCTGTCATACCACTGAACTAAAAAAAAAGCTGCTTGTTGTCACTGGTGTGCTTTGGCTTTCAGTACTTCCTGCACTTTGAGCTTGTTCTTAAAGTGCATTGAAAATGAGGCTTCTAGAAGATTCTTGTCACCTTATTTGGTGGTTAATTGCCATTCCTTTTCCGAAACCTTCTGCACTAGGAGTTTTGTTTTTGAAGTAATTGAAAGTCTCTCTTTGTTTCATGTTCACAAATTGTTAGTCATGAAAGATGACAAGATCAACTTATGTTTCCTAGGAAAACTTAATTTTTCTTTAAAGTAGTCGTGGGAACAAGAGGCCTATTAAAGAACAAAGCCACCAAATAGGAAATCTGTGTTTTCACTGTTCTTGTTAATAATGATCTGTGATCAAGACACATGCACATGCCTTTCAAGAATATATTATTTTGTACTTTTTTTTTTTTAACTTCAGTAATAAGAGCAGAATGTCTCTTTGAGATTGAGTTTTGCAGATGTACTTCTACCCAGGCAGTTTCTTGTGTTGCACGTACAAGGAGCAGAGTTTTGTCAAGAGAGGAGGTGAAGCAGTATTTTGTGAGTGGGTGGAAGCAGTTTGAAGCCTTTCATAGTTTTACCTACAAAATGCACCAAGCTGATGGTTGTGGTTTGTTAAACTCTTCTGCTGCAGATTTCTAGAACTTCCGGAAGGATAATGCTTTAAAGGGCTTTAAAGCAAGATAATGCACCTGAAAACTAGATGTGAACCTCACTTTGTTTTGTTTTTTGAAATACCTGGTGTGTGAGGGTATCTCTTTTCTCTTTTTTTCTTCTTGGAACTGACAAGCAATAGTTCGTATCTCAAAGGGTAGTGTAGTCAGGAATCTAAAAAAAGCTGGTTTGTAAAGGTGAAAAATGTATTGATTTTCTTAAATGTTCATTGCTTCTCCATTTCTGCTGCCTGCAGTTGAGGAGTAGCTACACTGAACACCTCAGCCTTGCTAAAGCTAGATCTGTTTGGAATATGTAACCATGAGCTTCACCTGCTGGCTCGTTGTTTCTTATGGTTTCACTTCATTTTACAGAGTGAAATGGAGCAGTCATTAAAAATAATTGCCTCCTGTTGTTTTTTTTTCAGCTTGAAAAAGTCTTCTGCAGAGCTGAAGAAAATTCTTGCAAATGGCCAGGTAGGTGCAGTGAAATGAGTCTTGGCCACACGCGCGTCTCGTTACTGCCTAATACTGCAGTGATTGGCATCCCACAAATAGGTGGAGAGATGCTTACTGCTCATTTAGTTGTAATGTGTTCTTTTAATACAGAACTGGAGGGACCATGAAAACCTTCATGATATGAATGAGTTATGTGTCCTGATTTACTTTGATTGGCATAGCAATTTGCTTCCCATTTCTCAAAATGTGCTAATCAGATTTAGCTCCAAATAGATTGAAGTACCTCACACGTGTTGCGCTGCTGCCACAATTTCAGGGGAAGAAAGTTAATCAATTTTGAATAACTAAGTCAACTGCTCAGTTAGAATGACCTTCGTATTTTTTAGAGCAGTAGATACTTAAATATTTAGTGGGTTCTTGCAGGGAACTGCTCTGTGCTATTTGGAATCACCTTACTTTGTAGCTTCTTAAAAAAAAAAAAAATAAACAACACAGCACCAAACCAACAAACTAAAACAAACAAGCAAACAAAGTTGTAGAAGGTTGTCTTGTTACTTTCTGTTCCTGCTCCTGGCGTTCAGATCCTGGTACCCAGAAGTGGAAGGTTTAATGTAACACTTGATGGGACAAGCAGATGTCCTGGGCAGACGGAGCGAGCATTTCTTACCCATTTTGAGCTGAAGGTACAGGCAAGGCTTGCCGTAGTATAATGCCATTAAATATACACCATTAAATTAAACTACCTTAAAAGAATCCCAGATTCTTGAGCAGCAACATAAATATGTTTTAATGTTTGTCATAGCGAAAGCCCTTTGATAGCCTTGGAGGCAGGCACCTGTCCGTTGCGATCAAGCTTCCCTATTAGGCTCTATTGACTGAGACATCTGTGTCACTGCAAATAAAAGACTCTTATTGATTTTCTTAACTGCTGTTCACTTCCCCTCCATGTTTCGAAGGCTGAAATCTTAATTATCTCAGATGCGTATTCAGTGCCTTCACACAATGACCTCTCCAAGCCTCATTGGCATTTCATGAATCAAGTAGTTGTAGTTGAGCGTGTCAAGAAGATAAAGGCTGGTCTTGGTGCTTGTCCTTCAGTCTCACCTGTAACATTGGGGGCTTTAATAGATGAGAGGGCCCCCCTCAAACGTGAGTCCAACAGCCCAGCGTTGCAGCCTTGCCTATTTGGCACCAAATCCTTTGAATACAGCTCGGAAAGGTATTTTTAAGCTCGGAAAGGTATTTTTAAGCTTATAAAGGTATTTTTAAGCTCGTCAGCATTCCTTACGTGTGGGCTTAGTTTAATAGTCACAGATTTCTACCAGGTAGATTTGTTAGCGGTTCAAAATTCTAGCTAAATGATGTATTTCTTTGTGTAAGTTAAAACTCTGAAGTACCAGCAGTGTGCTTCTGAACTTTTAAAATGAAGCTGATGATTACTCCAATATTACTAGTACTTTAAAAATTAGGATTACTGAACACAAATAGCTGTCTTTTTGTGATCAAGTCCATAAGCTGTGTTTGGCACTTTATTTTGTTCTAAGTAATAGAAATGAGGAGTTTGCGTCCTTTACAATAGATTGTAACAGATATCTAGAATTTTAGACAGAGGTAAAGAAACCAAAATTATGCTTATGATATTAAAAAACACTATCTAAACCCATTTTTAAAAAGAGATAAAATGAAAAATAAGTTTTAATGCTCCCTTTTATTCCCCCAGTCTGACAGGAGTTGCACTGCTTTCTGTCGAGAGAACATGCTGTTTGTTATGCTGCATTCTGTCCTGCAAAATTTGGTCACAGATCTGCAACTGGAAATAGGTTTCTAGTTGTAACTTTAACTTTTCCCCCTTTTTGGGGGATTAAGTCACACTTATCGTTACTTAAATATGGCTTGGGTTATTATTTTTTATTATTTTTTGGCAGTTGATGCTTACAGGCATTCCTAATGATATTCCTCTAGTAGTTTCCATTTAGGTTTAATAAGGAATTCATATTAATCATTAAAAGAAGGGGGCATGATTCTTCAACATAATCAAATATTGACAGGTTAGAAATAGCTTTCTGCCTGGGTTCATTGATATAGGTGATGTGATATAAATATTTATTTCTTTTCTGTCACTCAGAGTAAATGCCACCAATTGATTCAGCATTGATATAGTGTCAACAGTTCATAAGAAACATTTGACTGGCTTGTGTTTTCCGATTAGTCTCTGCTCTATAAAGTGGGATTTACTAAATCTCTTCAATTGTCTGCTCATAGAGTGTGACTGCTTTCTGAAACCATTATTGCTTCGATTCGTAAAGCAAAGGTATGGCTACAGGACTTTGCCTCTGTCAGGCCTCTACATATGAAATAAGGATTAATTGAGCATTTTGTTTTTAATGATTTACAAGAGATAGACGCTGATTTCTTCCAAAACCAGCAGGTATGAGCAAGGGACGTTTTGTTTGCTGATCCGTAATTGAAGCCTGTCTTGCTTATTCATTAATTCTGTTACTATTGGCATCCAATCAAACTTGGTTTTGCAGGTTTAATATTCCAGCCCTTAGTGTCGAGTTCATTGTTATTATGTTATCATTTTATGATTGAGAATCCAGTCTTCCCAGTAAAATAAATAAATCACCATCTGGTTTTGGCATCTTTATTTGAGCCAGTAAATCACACTTTTATCTCTCCATCCCTTGCTGGCAGATCCTTGCTCCACCCCAGCCTTCCCGTTTCACCCTGGGTTTCTGGTTGCTCTTTGTGCAGAGGCAAGAATCGGTGCTGGGCTGGTGGTGGGTGCAGCATCTCGGAGCGGAGCTGCTCCCGGCACCGGCTTGTAGACAAGGCTGTGAAGAAAATACTCTCCTTTTACCAGTTAGCAAAAAGCAAAAGGAAAGAGAATACACTTTATGTCTCTGGTTCTGCTCAATTTGTTGCTTAGAACTTGCAGAACTATGAAAACATCTTTTTTCCCCCTAAAAGCAAAGATTCAAGGACGTTCATGGCTTTGTGGGTTCATTTGATTTCTCTTAAGAGTTTTGTTTAGAAGAATGTCGCTGGCAATATGGGAAAGAGATGTTTGTTGTCACCTCAAAGACTGGAGAATTCAAGTTCTCCAGCTTAGAAGAGCAGAACTGCTTAAACACAGAGTTCAAAGTGAGCTCTGCTTTAAATTAATGAGTGCTGCAGTCTGAGAGGTAGTATTTTTAGTGCAAGAGATCCAGTATAGATTATTTACATATTTTTAAGCCCATTCATGAATTATTGTTCCTCATGGGGTGTCCTTTTTTTTTGCCTTTTTTTTTGCCTTTTTATTTGCCTTTTCTGATTGATGCAGTAAGCAAGATAGCTTTCACTAACAAAATAAATAGATTTTCATTTTCATCATAAACCTTGATACTTGAAGGGGCGATTTCATATCCTCTTAAGATATCTGGCCCAGGTTTGACTACAAATAAGTAATAATGTGAGTCAAATTCACCTTTGAGGCATTTCTTTCTTCCTTTTCGCCTCAGAACTTTTTTCTTTTCTGTAGAAATTTTCTCAGAACTCGGAGATTTTCACCTCACTGGAAGAAGTGCATGGTGTTTCCTGTGAGAAACAAGAATGCTTTTTATTCAAGTGGTGAAAGGAAAGAAGACAAATTTTGGAGTTCATCGTTTTTGTCATTAAAACATATTATTTTAAATCAATTAAACATCCAATTTTCAGTTCGTAAGACATGCCGAGTATTGACTGTTTAGAGTATTTCAGCTTGTTACCATCACTTGCCTGTTCCAGTTGATGCCAGGGGCAAAGTTCCTCGTATTGTCACTGTCGTCGTATGAAAGGGGATGCTTAAACAGGGCTCAGTAACTGAAGGGCACGTGTCCCCGCTGGATTTTAAAAGCCGTGTCAGAAGTTGGATAAATACAGACAGTTGTGATGAGCTCTGTGGCTCTCACTGTGCTACTTGGAAGTCACTAATTTGAAGCCATCTCAGATGGGCTTCTGTGATTCCGAATCACATCAGTGATAACGGGCCAGGCATGTCATTTTGGGGGTTTTGGATGCCTTTTAACACACAAAAATTAGGGTCTCTAAGCAGCCACACCAACTCGTGTAAAATGTTTAACTTGGTATGCCATTAAATACAGCTACTAGAAACGGGTTCATGTTTCCTTGGAAAATACCTTTGAAAGATGTGATTTGCCCAATTGTTTGCTACTTACAGTCACCAGACAACGGGGACATCTTTTTTGGAATAGAAAATGTATACAGCCCAGGATTTATTCTGATTAAAATATTTATTTTCAAGTATACACATGCATTGCAAAAATGTCTTCAGTGATTTTATTTTTTTGTAGGTGATTTAGGTGGAAACTCAGTATTGTACAGGAGAAGGTTGAACTGTAGTTTTACATTCAAATTGCTCATTCAGCGATACAATAAGCTTTTATAAAATCTGTATCAGCAGGATTCCAAACCCCAGCATTGACAGTGTACAGAGCTTGAATACCTGAGGGTATCACTGTATCTGAAGGGTTGTCCCAGTGAATGCAAAGATTGAGGCAAGCAGTTAGTTGTGTATTTCAAGAAAAATAGCAATTCAAGACTGAGTTTTTTTTCCCAAAGATTTGCTTTAGTTAAAAGGAATATAGATTGAGCGCTACGAAGCAGTTCTACTGACAGAACTGTCACTCAATTAGTATCAATTATGCTGATTCCAGAATAAATAATGAACTTTTCTAGCCATACTTAAGGTGACAGTTTTCTGTTGGATTGTTTCCATTCACCTCCAACTTTGGCTTTGGTTATGTGCTGTTCTGGAGACCCTTTTCCTATCAGTATCTGTGACCTGACCCTCTTGAGCTATATTATATCATTCCATTTTGACACCTTTTATCAAACTTTAATGAAATGACCCAGGCAAACAAATTGTCATTAAACTTTCCATCACTTTGTCCCTTGGTATCGTCTTTTATAAATTGGACAGCAAATGTTGTATTGATCTTCTCGTTCTTGCAGCTGAACTTGAAATGACCCAGACTGCTTGTTGTTTATGGCCTGGAGTTGCTTTTCCTTGACATTTCCATCCACAGCATGACATCTCTTTTGTTTTTCTTTCTTTCTTGTGGAGATGAATGAACAAGACATACGGTATCGAGACATCCTCGGTCATGGCAATGGAGGCACAGTCTACAAGTGAGTGTTGAATTTCACTTAAAGATTTTTGAAAATAAAATTTAACAGCCCTTTTTCTTTTCTTTATTTTTTTTTTTACCCTTCATATTTGTATTGAGATGTCGGTGGGCCACTATGCAGAAAGATTATAAAATAAATTCTTAATATAAACTTTTTAAGAATTGTGTTTACATATTTACAAGGTATCTGCTCCTGGGTGCCGTGAGGGTTGGTGCATTTTTATTCTCTTTTTAATACTTATCTTTAATCCCTCCTGGGTAACAAGCTAATGGTTCACGAGTGGAACTTGAAATATCCCAAAGCATGATGAATTGCCATCGATATTTGCGATGCCATTATTCTCACTGGCTCCCCACACCCTGTGCTCGCCCAGTACCGACAGTGACACCAGGGGGACGTGGTGACACCCTCGCTTTGCCTTTCTCCAGCAACTCAAAATTAGTAAATACCTCTTTCTCTGTCGCAGTGAGTTCCCTCCTTTACGAGCAGCTTCACACACAAGCCGATGAATGCATTAAATGATAAACTCCCCCAAATTTTGGTACTGAAGCTTATACCCTGCAGCCAGTATTAATTTTAATATTGTAAAGATTATAATAGCGGAGATATAGTTTTCTCGACAGGAAAGTCTTTCTCATGCATAGTGCAAAGTTTAAACTACATAATGTAATATCTGGTACTTAATAGTCTGCAGTGGTGTATGAAAAATATTCCACTAGGAATTAAGAAATCCATACTTTGTGCAAAAGCCCTGAGGGAGTAATAAAGGTTTCCTCCAGAGAGCTATTTACCATATACAGTAACCCAGCATCCCATTATGATTTTGTTTATACCTTAGACATTTTAACTTGGATATTAACATATTCTTTTTAAAATGTTTTAAAAGCTACGGTGCATTTAGTTTAGTTTCTAATTGGCTGCCAACACTGCAAAATGACTCTCTCTTGCAGAAGGCGTGATGAAAATGGACTTCCAAAACCTTAAGGAACAAATCCAGTCTTTGAACGGACTCTTGAGGAGTCAGCTCAGCCTTGTACATGGAACGGAGTTCGGAAACCTCATTGACGTTCTCATGTAAAAAAGATATTCCTAGACCAAGAAAGTTGCAGAAACGGTGTTGTTTGCTTATTTCGTAATAAGAAAGATTTGACGGTTGAACTTTAGAGCTCAGTCAGTGACTTCTTGACGTTTCTGATTTCGAGAAGGTTGGCTTCCCTCTTCCCCGTACTGATGGAGGCTGAAGCACTGCAAAGGAAGGCCATGTGCTCTGGTCCCCGTGGAAGGCCCTTGAGGCACAGTTGGGGACAAGGAATATCCCACAAAGTGAGGGACCTTGTGTGTGTCGTTGTTACCCAGTTCTGGGTCATTTGTCTTTAGAGAAGGAGCTGAAATAAGGAGCTAGCGATGTGAAATCATGAGCAGTGTAAGAATGGCCGTACCAGGTCATGCCAGAAGTCTCTCACTGTCATCCTGTGTCTAATGGCCAAAGTCTAAGGAATGTGAGACAAGGCATTGTGCGCTTTGCTGATATTTTTGCAGCAAGGGTCTGCTCAGCTTCATGTCTGTTTGTCAACTTGCATCTGCCCTGCTCCCCAGGAACAGCTCTGTTCCACGTGTGCTCAGCCCCTACAATGGTAGAGGGCTTCTTGGTGCAGAAGGTGGTATAAAAAGATCTCATTCTTTTATAATGTTGACATATTTATAGTATGTATTTCACATTTTGTAAAATTCATGGGGGAAATTTGGATAAAATGCTACGTAAAGCCAAACTTGCACTTTTTGGACCTCTTTTTTGTATTTCTGGAAGGTAGTATATTTACATGCCTGCTTTTTGTTTGGTAATTTTACGAAAATAGTTTCCTTTTGTGGTGAGCGCTACCTCAGTAAGAGTGTGCAGGAGAGATGAAGGAAGAGAGATGTGAACACTCGAGGTGCAGAGGATAACGGCACGGGAGGGAGCGCATAACACTTCTGGCACTTCTGCATCCACTTGCTGCTTTCTTGGGGGCTGATGCTGTGATTTGCTTCCTTCAGTGGTGGAGTGTTGCATTTGCCTGCAAATTGGGAAAGTAAAAAAAAAAATTGTACCTGTGAAAACACGAGCCCTCTTTTGTCTCAGGGAAATATTTCTGCCATTTTTTCTCTTTTTTATTGTGTTCATATTTTAAATTAGCAGTTGCTGTGGCTTCACAGTGTTTTTTTTCAGAGCAAGGGTTGCTTTGCACTGCCCCAGGGAACGTGCACCATTTTTCTATGTGGATGTTTTACACATTCCTGAAGTTTGACTTTTCTTTGCGATGCAAATAATAAGTGGCAGGATATAAATATGAAATGTGGTTTTTCTCCCAAAACTGGCTTTGTAGGTGTTCCCAAATTTGGGGGTTTGGTGCGTTGGATTGAAGAGTTGCACCAAATCACTCTTTCATCCCTGAAGAGTTGCTGGTTGCCGTCGTCACAGGGAGTTGGCCGTTAACCGTGCCACGGTGATGGGCTTTGGACAGACCTTCCTACCGCGGAACAATCCCCCCTTCCTAAAAGGGAGCTTGTTCTCCCTTCCCGAAGGAGCATCTGTGCTGCACAAGCCAATGCAGAATTGCAAAATGGAATACTTACAGGTAGCTGGATTGCACTAGTCAGAGAGAGCAGCCCACAGATATTTTATTCCAGTAAATCAATGAGCATTTGTCAAATAAAATTAATTGGGAACGTTGGGCTGTTTGCCTCTTCCAGCATTCCGGGCTGTGGGTCTGTTTCGTGTGTAATATTGATCTGAACGTAAAGAACGAGCGTGTCTACGTGGCGTCCTCTTTCCTTTCTTTCCAGCTCTTTACACTAAGTCATATCCATTATGGCCATGATACATTAGCAGCATTCAGCAAACAGGAGAGCGGGGCGCAGGTCGCTGAGCAAAAATTTTCAGCCTCTCTTTCCACGTGAATTAACTACTATTGAAATAGTTTATTGAGATTGAGGTATTGATCACTTTTCTTGCTAACCTTGGCTTGAGGGGGGAAGAGGAGAGGTGATTTTGTTCTCTTTGGAAGACACTATGTTTAGTTAGAAAATGTATTTCATTTCTTTGGGTTCTTTACAGCTGCGGCTGTTTTATTGCTTGGAGAAGAGGTATCTTAGCTTTATTTTTATGACAGTATAATTATACTTTAGAAATACACTTGATTACTGTGTGTAGCGAAATTGTTCCAGTATATTGGTTTGGCCAATATTGCTATACAAACAACTTTTCAGTCAATTGAGTCTGGTAAAAAATCAATACTTTATAGCAATATTTCTGTGAGAACTTGCTGAATCTAAATGTTTTTTCCTGTTCTAAAAAGAAGGTATTTTATAGTTGCTTGACACTATATTTTCCCCCTACCTTTTGATAACACTATTTTCTTAATTAAGGAATGATAACAATTAGGGAGTTAGATGCAGCAGAACCAGTTAATTATTTTTGCTTTTCTGATGGCTTGTATTTTCAAAAATACGCCAGAATATATGAATAATCCCAAACTCTATATTCAGAAAGTATCTTTGGATATGCAATCAGAAAGTGAGAGTTCTCCCCGTGGTGTGTGGTGAGCAGCCTGTACCCTTTTTTGAGTAGAGATCACCAAGTGATGAACCCTGCGGTAACAAACGCCACAAGTACCCTGGGGGCTTGCCCTGGTTTCCCAGTTGTTGTAGGTAGTTGACATCGTTAACTGGGATTTCCATTTTCCGTGGAGCATTGAAAGTGCGATTCTACGGATTTTTTTGAAACTCTCAGGTGCCGTTAGTTTTTCTGGAGATTTACACCTTTCCTGAGAGCTCTCAGGCTGTTGCACTGACGGGTGTGTGACCTTCCAGCCTCGCAACAGACTGTCTCAGTTTTAGGAACTCTTTTCTAGGAGCTGGTAGGACGGAGAATACAGTTCGGGCTGCTCCACAGCACAAAAAAAAATCTGTATATTGGTACATCTGTGGTAGTTACTTAAACTGGGGGGCTTTTTCTAGAAAAAAATCATTCATTGGAAGGTCCAAAAGACTTTTAAAGTATGTGCTTCTGTGCTCCATCTTTTTAGCTCCATCACTGGCTGCCAAACTCAACTGTCCTGATAAGGGCTCATCTTTCTGACTTGAGGAAAAGAAGGTTAATACTTTGGTTGGTGATGGGACGTATACACTCAGGGAGCCAGTCTCAGGAGTAGCTGCATTAAATTACTTAGACCTAAAATCCTTAGTTGTGTGTATTTTGAGCCTAAATATTATAAAGTAGAGGTATCTGTCTCTGGCAAATAATACTTCTGTGAAGTATTGCTCATGTTGCATATCTGAATTATCACCATTTCCTTCATTTACATACAAGCAAAAAGAATATTTTTCTCTTACTTCATGTTTTCTAGTTTTTGCTTTGCAATTTGTAGCTAATGAGAAGTGAGATGTTTGAGAAACTCTGTGTAGGGGATAGTAGAGTCTTCTGTGTGCCTGGAATTTCTTTAAAACATGGGTTGTGTATGGTTTGTAAATCTTGGGGGTTCTGTTAGAGGAGTCTGCAGCAGCAGCAGCAAGCTGTAACACTCTGCTGAAATAAACATAAAGTCCCAATGATGCCGTAATTAATTTGTGAAGCTACTGAGTGTTGGGGAGAGAGGGGGAAAAAGAGGGAGAATCGGTTATTATCTTTGGAAAATGCTGTTAAACCAGACGGCTTCACTTTAAGTTGAGTAATTGGGAGAGAAGAGGCTGTTGATGATGTACCGCCCAGAAGAGTTGTATAGCTAGGGATAATACAGATAAATGCGGAAGCTTAATTTGTTTGAGCAATTTACTTCAGCAATTTTGCTGTTTGGTTGAGTTGTACATTCCAGCATATGCCCGTTTCTTTATTCTCTATCTCCACCAACCTTGGGGTGCCCCATTAGCGCATTAAACGTAGCGCATGGCAAGACAGCTGGGAAGTTGCTCTCTCTTGCAAGACAAGCTGTGTATTGCAGCTCCTCTGGCATTAGCAGGGAAAAGCGGTGTCAGTTCTTGCAGCGAGGAAGCCAACAGAGATTTAGCTGTATTTGAGAGACGGGGAAATGGAGGTGGAATGATGGTGGCTGGAGTTTATCAGCCCTTTGAGGAGCTTTGGGCTCAACAAGGGTGGCTCCTTCTGGCTTGTCCCATGGCTCCTGCTGCAGAACGCTGGTACTGTCATGAAGGAGCTCCCTCCAGAGGGTCTCTGTGGTCCGTTTGTTCTCTAAAGGTGGTGACTGTCACGCACACCAAACCTCTAAATGCCAGTCAGTGTCTATGCAGGGCTGTTGCTCTCTTCTGTTTGTTCCTTTCTGGTTTCCCTGTATGAGTATTCAATACAATAACAGTAATTTGCCCCTCTTTAAAATATTTTCATTCACAGGTTATTTTGGCCCTTTTACAGAGGAGGCTGGTGTCATCCTCTGCACATGACAAGAGGGTAAACAGGGATGGAGAGGGAAGTAGCAGAGTAGCCACAGAAGCAAGATCGGAGCCCAGTCTCTGCAGGGTCCCAGTGCTGCTGGTGACCCACTGTGTGGTGTGCTCTCCAAGGGAGGTTTTCACAATGTTTTATACACCTTGCTGATCCTGGCCTGGTACTTGGTGCAGCTCTGAAAAAAGGAAATATTTTGTGATTCTGTGAAATACAGGCAGGTTCGATGTTTTCTTTGGCGTTAAAACAAGTCTGGGGCCATGTGAAGTCTGAAAATCGCACCTCCCTGCGTTCTTGCTTTGTACTTCTGGAGGCATTTTCTGTTATTGCCTTTCCCAGACTTGCATTCACTTTCTCCTGTTTTATTTTCAGTCTCACCGGAAAGCATTGGAACAATAATAGCTGGACTGAGTTAGAAATACCCCGCTGAATTTCTGCATATTAGCATTGCAGTTTAAACAAGACTGACCAGTGATTGCTATTTGCTTGTTTATTTTGACCCTGGCTATGGCTTGCCAGCCTCATAAAATCTGTTATGCACAAAAGTGCATAAAATGAAGATAAAGTACCTCCTTCAAGTCTGACAAAAACCATTCCTTTGCAGAATGGTAGCTGCAGTGAAAGTAAATAAATGAATGGACAGCAATCACAGCCTAGTTGATGAAACTGTTCAATTAAAGCACAGGCATTTACATGGTGTAATTTCCCTAAATTGCCAATGAGCCCCTTTAGACACAACCAGTGTTCAAATTGATTTCAGCATTGATTTTGGCTGAAGCTGATAAATTTCTGCTTGTTAGTTAAAGTAATTTTGCAGAAGACTTTGTACTGCAGTATTGAAGTGTTCATTTAGCTGATGGTTAAAAGAGGAGTTATTTACAGAGGGTTCTACTGTTGTTCTGAGATGGGACAATTCCCCGGTCATCTTTTTACTTTTAATTTTTAAGCTTCAGTATACAATCAATAGGTTATTGAAACTGATTAAAATGTATCCAGCCAGCTGCCTTTGGCTGTTTAATTAGAAACCGGATGATTCTTAAATTAAAGTTGGTTTGGTTGCATCGTAGGCCCATGGCTTGGAAGATTAAGCAAATAGTAATCCTGAAAATGGGAGTTTGCTCTTGTTACCAACGAGTGGGGTGGGGTGTGAGCGCTGCTCGCCCCGAGGTGGGCAATATCATCTCTTTCTTGGTTACAAATAACGCTGAGCTTATAGACTCTGCCCTAACACAGAATTCTTTTTAAAATAAAGCTTTTGCTGATAGAGTTGAATGTGAGATAAGGCAGAAGATCACGTATTCATATAGGAATCCTTTCTTGCTGTTGTGCTGACAGTCTTGTGTTGCAGACTCTCTTGTTAATCTCTGATGACTCTGTGAAGAACAGTTGGGTGTAACACCACCAGTGAGGTTGACATTGATTTTTCCATTACTTTTCACCCTGCATTCTTTGAAAATACTTATTAAAAATGGTAGAAATTAACTGCTCAGATATCCACTGATCATGATGAGGGGCCTGGAGCCTCTCTCTGCTGAGGAAAGGCTGAGGGACTTGGGTCTGTTTAGTCTGGAGAAGAGAAGGCTGAGGGGGGGATCTGATCAACACCTGGAAATACTTCAAGAGTGGGTGTCAAGAGGAAGGGGCCGGTCTTTTCTCAGTGGTGCCCAGTGAAAGGACAAGAGGAAATGGGCACAGACTTGACCATAAGAAGTTCCATCTCAACAAGAGGAGGAACTTCTTTGCTGTGAGGGTGGCAGAGCCCTGGCAGAGGCTGCCCAGAGAGTGGTGGAGTCTCCATCTCTGGAGACATTCAGAACCCACCTGGACACGTTCCTGTGGGACCTGCTCTAGGAGGCCTGCTTTGGCAAGGGGTTCTCCAGAGGTCCCTTCCAACCTCAGAGCACTCTGTGGTTCTGTCATCAGCCAGCCAAACCCAGCTCTGATGTGTGACCCCCGTACATCACCCCAGCTCTTTGAGTGATGATGGCAAGGAGTGGTACAAGAGGAGCAATGTGAAAATTATTTCTAGCATGTTGCTCGTGACGATGGGATCTCAGCACAATCCTGTAGTGATTGAGAAGTTTAACCAACCTGATGGTGTTTGTGCTCTCAACCTGCTCCTGGGAGGAGCAATATTTCTACTGGAAACTGAACCGGGATTAGAAGAAAACTCTGTCTCGCATGTTGCAGTGAGTATCTAGAAAACTTGTGCTTCTTGGCACAGTTGTCTTTTCTACTACTGGCCATTACTGAATTTCTGAACAGCTCTGTTTTTCCTTAGTAGTTGTTATGCTCTGAGTGTCCTGAACATAACTCTTATGAACAAGTACTTTGACAATGCAGAAAATCCAGGTTTAGGTCCCTTTATGGAGAGGTGTAAGCATCTAATTTGCCATCACTGCAGAATGTCACCTGCTTTGGGGGTCACTCTGTTGCTTCACATTTCTTCCCAAGATTGTGATGGGTTTACTTTGTACTGGCAGGCTTTATGCTGTGTCAGATAATGCCTGTCCGTGTCAGTCTAAGCTTGTTACTGCTCTGCTGTCATTTGTCCTTTCAGCTAGTTTAAAGCCAGCAGCTGAAATCCATTAGCGTGTCTGCATCCCATCCGGGTTCTTCCTGGGGTAGTGTGTGACCTGGAATTGGTGGTGGTGGCACCACAGCTTCCTCAAGCAGTGTCACAGCAAAGCCACCTCCATCTCTAGTCCATTCTGTCTTTACAAGTCTCTGCAAGGAGTGGGGAGGGGACAGGGAGAAGGACTTGTAGTCCAGTTTTTGAAGGATGACCCTGGATGTTTGGCTGCAGAGGGGAAGGAAGACTAATGGAAGTGGTAACAGATGGGAGTAGTCGTAGGTTACAGCGTAGAGGAGGTGAGGGATTCATTCTGCTGTGCTTAGGCCTGGATGCCAAAACCCCCTCTTTCCCACCGAAATGGGCTACGTGAGACATTGTGCTACTCGGCATTTTCTTTGTGCAGCTTCTAGTGCCAATTTTGCTCTTTTGAAAAGTTTAAAATGTAGATGCAAGTATTTTTGTTTGTTTGTTTGTTTTCTAGTTTAACAACAAATCATTTTGCAATCAGTACTCAAGCGTCTGTAATGGGGTTTTACATAGAGGGGAGGTTGGCGTAGATTGCTGTTTGAACCAGCACAGTCCCCATAAAAGCTCCTTTTCACAACTGCTGTGCACTTTGGATTTCCTGTTTTAACAGCCAGAGAGTCAGGCTAATGTGTTTGTCTATTGCAGAAGGCAACAACTGTCAAAGTGTTTATTTCCTAGAAACAATTTGAATCTGTTTCTTTAGATGGCCATCTGAGGACGTGACAATTCTATCGTTAGACTGCCAGAGTCTCTCCAGGAGCGCGACAGACAGTGGCAGTACTAGGAAAAAAAGGGGGGAGGGAGAGGGAAGGGGAGGGAAAAAATTACCAGTAAACCAAATCTGCGGGTGATTTGCTGCATATAGTTTGCAGCTGGTGACTGGCGTGTCATTCTGCAGCGCATAACACTTAGAGAATTGTATTCATCTTGCGCGACACTGACACAGACATTTCGCTCTGGGTTATTTCTCATAGAGCAGGGAAATGTTGAGTTTGACTTCATTCGGTGCCCTTACATCTGAAGGTGCTGCTTGCTACAGCCATAGCCTTTTGTGTTCGCTTTGTAACTCAAATAAGAAACCTAGGGCTTCCTCCATTTCTGTTAGGAGATACTCTGCCTGGGTCCCAGAGATCTTCTGTGTGTGGTGTGGTGTGCGTTGAGCAAGGAGGATGTCTGGAGGACTTCCTCTGCAGTCCATCAGTGCCGTGCTACGGGTGAGCTGGGGAAATGGGACAATATTGGCGATTCTCCTGCAGTGAAGTGATGTCTTGATGCTTTTAACAAATACATGTAACGAACACATCCCAAGGTGTGAAGCAGAAGAGGCAGAGAACCTGAAATATTTATTTTTACTCTGTGGTCTCAGGTTCCCACCTTGGAAGGTTCGTGTTGGACATTAGGAGAAATCTCTTCTCAATGGTTCAGCGCTTCAGTGGGAGCATAAGAGAGGCAGAGAGGGATCTCCATCCTTGGGGCTTTTAGCAAAGAGCTGGACAAAGCCATGGCTGAACTACGGATTAGAAGGTGTGCAGAGGTCCCTTTTGGCCACCCTTTCATCTCCTGGCAGCAGGGTTTAGCAGAAGGACACACCAACACTTTGTGTGAGCCACTAAAGCTACAGCAGATTGGAGTTTGTGGCATCAGCCATAAGTTTCTCCAGTCCCTCGAACAGAGGGGAGCGTCCTGTCCCTGCGTCCTGCTGTCACGTCGCTAATGGAACGGTGCTGTCACTACATCATTTTGTCATATTTGCTGATGCTAGTTATATTTCTAGGGAGGGAAGGGGCTGACTCATTGGCATAGCAGACAGGTCATGGCTTTCCCTTGAATCATTTGGTCTTGCCAAGGAATATCTTATTGATTAGAAATTGTTTCCGTGGCTATTGGGAGGAAACACGGAAAAATAGATCCTGGTATCCAGAGAGAACAGATGGGAAGTGGGATCTTCTGCAGCCCTTTTTGCACAAGGATGACACAATAATTTTAATTAATTTTTGCTTCTAGGAAGAGGCTGCGTTTATTTTGAGTTTTCAGATACCAGTAAACTTAGTTTGTAGTAGAAGTTATTGTACATGTTAGGAAAAGCAGTTTTTGAAAGCTCAGGCATCTTTGCTTTCTGAGTCCACACTTCTGATGTGACCATCCTTAACCACTTGTATGTGGGCAAATGCTTTACAACTAAAAATGAGAAAACAAATGGAGAATTGCTGTTTATTTTGAGTTCCTGCACATTGAAACCTGAAGTGAATTCTTTGCTTGCCCTGGAAGAAATTATACCACAATCACAGCGAGTAATAGAGCTCCCCAATGTGCTTTTAGGTAAAATTTCTCACAGGGAGAATATAGAATTGTGAGTCTTAGCAAGTTGAAAGTGGGAGAAATTTTTTTGTTTGTCATCTAAGCTATTTATTAAAGAGCTTGTGCATGTTCTGCTTGGTTGGTTTTGTTTGTTTTACTTTTAAACTGAGTAGAAACTTGTTATATTGGGTGTATGAATTTTTTAGCATTAAATATTTGGATGGGCTATGGTTTATTCCATAAAGAGTATTAAGCAAAAACTTCTCGCGTTTCTCCTCTGGTTTTCTTTACAGTAGACCTCAGGAAGAAGAAAGCAGGCAACGTGAAACTCAGTTAGCTTTTTCTTCCTTTTCTTTTAAAAAAGAGAAGCCAGTCGCTTCTGACGCTTTCAGTTTTTAATTTGCTTTCCTGTAGAAACACATCTTGTGTATGGGGGGGAGTGATGCCGAGGAGCTGGCAGTTCCCCCAAAGCCCTATTCTAGTTTTCCATGATATTGATTTTTATATTCTGGAACACAAGGGATGCACACATCGTACTCTGCAGTCCAGCAGAAGTTTTTTTCCAGCTTAGCTGGAGGGCTTTGTTCGAGCAGAGCGTGCACCCTTGCTCACACCAGCTTATTCCCCAGTATAACCCAGCTTTTGCCACACAGCTGGGCAAGCTCCTTTGCAGTGTTCCCCAAAGTGCCCTCTTAATTTTCAGAGTAGAGGAGACAAAGTTATGCTAAAGGACTTGGCTCGCATGGGTCCCTTCAGGGTTTTAAATGTCTGGGGATATGGTTAATAGTCAAGGTTAATAAAATATTTGACACAACTGTGCCAGTCTTGCTTAGAAGCTGTTTGTTGTAATGGATGTAAGGGGCTTGGAGTAGTGAACTCTAGTGGGGTTGTGAAGGAAAAGATTTAAATGTCTTTTCCCTGGTGGGAATGTTTCAAAATATGAGGTGGTGGTTGAAGTCTGCCTGTCCCTTCCTTACACAGCGGGGAGCAGCTTTAAGCCACCCTCTCTGCATCGTGTACTGTGCGTGTGCCCTGGGAGAACCTCCCAAAAGGAGCAGATTGCTGCGTCCTCTGCTAAAATGCAATTTTCAACCACTAGTCTTTACTCTTCGCTTTGGAGATGTCACTGAACTCTGCTTTTTTATCTTTTTTTTTTTCTAAATAACTTCAATCACTATCCTGCTGTAGCTACAACTGTCTTATTTTAAAATAAAAATTAGTTGGGTGCAGCACGCTGGAATTACAGTTTCTTTAGGTGCAGAAATTGGGCACCAATCACATCATCCAATTGCTGATGTGGGGTTTTTTTTCTACTATTTTAATAAATACTGTTTCAATATTTTTCAATAGACATCTAAAAAGTATTTTTAGGAGTGGAGAAAGTTGTTATTAATCTTGTAGCATTTCCGTTAGTTTGCACATAACGTAATAAAACATCAGGCTTGTGGTAGATGCAATTCTCCAACTAACCTGGGACCCAGATCAGAGCCTGTGTAACAATATATTCTTAATTTGTCCCAGTGTCTGTGTAGGAGTTTTCTCTCCAGAGAAAAGACCAGTCCTTGCCGCTGCACTCGTCCTAGAAATTCCCAGTTTAACTAAGAATCGGGGAGGGAAGGGGAAATGCACATCGGAACCAGCTTCCTGCAGTTGGCTAATTGCCACAAAACTTAAATAATCACTTTTGGATATTTAATAAATGACACTGGCATCAAGTGTTCAAACTGATGTTTTAAACTTCTCATTGCAGAGGTTGGCTTTGGGTGTCTCTTCGATTGCTCCTTACCGGTAACCCATTTATAGCCGCCTCTTCTCAATCCCCCATTACAGCTTTTGCAGTGGGTCAAAATCAAACCCAAGCCAAACCTCAACAAAAAAAAGCACAGAAAAATGAACTTGTGTTCCCAGAGCTGGTTTCTGCAAGGAGTGAAATTTTGCAAAACGTCAAAACAGCTTTTCCCTTGAATATTTTGCATTTCAATGCATTTAATTTCTGCTCTTTACATTCGTCTTTAAGTACTTCAGCAGCTATTTAGCAACTGTTTTCACTCGTCTTTAACATCCACTCCTCTTGACTGTTAGGCACCGCTCAGATGCCTTCCTAGCAAGAGGAGCTGCTGCTGTTGTAACTGTTTATTAGGCGGCATCGTTTCCCTCCCACCCTGGAAGATTTTTAAGTGTGTTCACTGAGATGTAGAACATTTCTAAGGAACCTTTTGCATTTTTGCTACTTTGCCTCGTCTAACGATCTGCTTCTACAGTGATGTTTGCTTACTTTTGGAGGTGACGCTGAAATCTGTGAGAGCTGACCCTCGAGATGAGACTTCACGTTACTTCTAGAGTATGAATATTAGTTTAATCTCCTCGGAGACATCCAGAGACTTACTGACGGGTGCTGTATGCGCAAAAAGTGTGTTTTTCCTCATGCTGTGCACATTATCCCATGGGATTTTTGTTTTTAGTGCATCCTTCTGAAGCAACATAAAGGTTCTAAATCTTCAGGTTTTAGCCGTGCTGACTGTAACTGAAATGATCAATTCCAACTTACACTTCTACATAATATCTAACAAAACCCGTTTTCCCTACACACTCATTGGAACGGGTAATTACTGTAGCAACTACAGACTAATTTGAAGTGTTAGCTGTTAATTAAAACACTACGGAGGTGTACGGTTGTCTTTTGGTGTAACCAAAGCTCCTATTCAACCTTCATTAATCACTTTACAGTTATTGTGTGGAGGAAGGTCAGGACAATGGAGATGCTGGATCAGCCTGGAGTAAACAAATTCCTTTCCTCCCAGGTAGCGCGGCATTTGCGGAGCCACTGGACACGCTCTACCCATGGGCACGGTATCTCCTTTGTGATCCAATTCTCAGCGATAATTAAATGTTAAATTGGTACTGTCAGTGCTCTGTAAACCAAACCAGGTATCTGCCCTCTGCTGGAAATTTAACCCAAACTTCCACGGATGAATTAGCGTGCATCATAATTAAATAATCAAGTCTTCCCTTTTAATTCACTCGGAAACAGGAGATCTCTCTTATGGAAAAAAGATCAGCTTTCTTGACAAGCTAATTAAGTTGCCAAACTGTCCAGCACAGTCCATATTAAGCTAACAGACGTTAAGCATCCTATCTCAACCTGTTCATTTTCTTATCATTTCTGCTGATCTTACGTCCGTAATGTTTTGCCACCGTCGAGTCGTCCATAGTTACAGCCGAGTCCGTCTCCTCCCTTGGATTCATTGATTCCATTTGCCAGAGCTTCCTCTGATGATTTTGTTGGTCTCATGTTAAATAACACTGATTTTTGGTGTGCCTTTTCAAACCCTGTCTGTTCCTAAAAGCTCCTGCCGCTTCGGTTACGTAAACGTTTATCCAGGAGTTATTAAATTAAGGTGAAGTTTTTAGAAACTTCCAAGCTATTAACAGAAATTATATAAGCGCTCAGGGTTATAAATAAGATTAAACAACGGTCTCACCTTGTGCTGTGTATGATTTTGCATGAAAAAATCCCAACTATTAAAACCTTTCTTCTTCAGTGATAATTGCTAGAGGTAGGTAGTGGTAAAACATTATAATTCTTTAAAGATAGTGCCACATATATGACATTGCTGTGCATTGTGTCGTAAATCAGTATGAGATAATAAAACCAGTGAGGAGGAAAGCCTTTAATGGTTTTGTTTTTATGCAAAATTACATTGGATTTGTAGTAGACCTAAAAAGGTAGGCGGAAAAAAGATTCTTACTATTTTCATGGTTAGGAATACACAACTCATTGTGAAATAGCCAATTAGAAATATTTGTCTTCAGAAATTAAGACAAACTACTCTTGAAATACTGTGGAAAATTATTTTGGGTACATGCAAGCATTAACTAATGCTTTCTAACCTTCTATGCGCACTCTAATATTAAATACAAATGCAGAAAGTTCATGTCACAAATATTTGCTGTGGGTATTTAGGTTATGGTAAAGAATCAGCCATTACCTGTTTCACTTCCCTTTAATCAACAGGGCTGTGTGCCTCACTGTCTTACCATGAGAAACACCCTTAGGATCGGCAAACTTGTGTGATAAACCTTGTTTTATGTGAAGATTCTGAATAGAATAATGGCTATACCATGATTTTTTGCATTAAAAGAAAGTGTGAAAATTCATACTTGCAAGTTTGCAGTTACATCCTACGGAAGCCTTCAGTGTGTAGATTTTATACCAAACATGCAGATGTTAAAGCCTGCTAAATGGTTTCGTTGTAAGTATATTCTTGTGATCAATTGTTTTCATCAGTCTTTCTTTAGGAATGCTATATAAAATTGGTTTAATGTAGAACGTATTAGCTCCAAGTCATTTTTCTGTGAAATTAGTGTTTCCATGTTGCACATATGTATAGAGGTAATTTTATGTGTTCTCAAGTTATTTAATTTTTTCCCTCATGCAGGGCATATCATGTCCCTAGTGGAAAAATACTAGCAGTAAAGGTAAGATATTACAGTAATTTTCTTCCTCTCTCTCTTTCTCTCTATTCTTTCTTGACCTTGGTTTCCTTCCCCTCCTTCTGATTGTTAGATCTCAATTTGTTTTATAGCATTAAAGTCTACATTGTTTATGCAGGAAAACTCCGCTCCATAAATTATCTAGTAATTCCAAATGGACACCGAGTTCCCAGAATCCAGGTTTCTCCCCCCAGGAGCTGCTGTGACACCGGGTGTTGGTACCACCACGTCATCCCAGGGGGGTTCAGGGAGGTCTCTACCACCTCATTTTTAACTAAAGAGAGAATTTCCCTGTTTTCTTTGGGATAGTACTCTGTTTTCCGAGGAGATTTTGTTTAACAGGTTTTTAACAGGTGTGTTTATTTTCGTGTCCCTTTCCTCCCAATTGGTTTTTATCCAACTGATGTGGCTTCTTTTCTGGATTTTTTTGTCCTTGTTAGAGTTTTTGGCCCCGAAGCTTTGTCCTGGAGTGTGCTCAGATAAATCCCAGTCTGACCTGAAGTTGTGGTAAACTAACAGCACAACTCTGACAGCACTATACCAACTCTGGAATGTAATTTGTTAAATTAAATTATTAATACAGTTAATCTATAAAAAAATGAAATATGTCCTTTTTACTATATAAAACAATTTGTTTTAATTTGCAATTTTGTTTAAAATCTTGGAGACTTTTGCAAAACAAATTAATTGTTGCATTCATACAATTCCAATTAATAGTTTGGAATCTAAAAAGAGGTATATTTTAAAGATACAATTTATGGAATAATTACTTAGAAAGCTGTAAAATCTCATTTCTTTTTATGTCTTTATTTAATCATTAATTAAATACTGGTGTAACTGAGTTAAACTGAAAGGATGTGGGGTGGGAGGGGAAGGCAAGAGGCGTGATGAGAGCTGGTTGCTGCGAGTGGAATTGGTGTTAAATGAAATTTAAAGATGTAAGAGGCTTCAAAGGAAACATTTATTTTTACCAGGCAATATTTACATCTATGGGGAACTTTCAGATTCGGGCTCAGATTGTCTTGTGGTTCTAACAGATAAAATTTACCGAAAGGAGATTTTGTCCGTGTTTCAGCTTTGCCGAGGACTGTTATAAATCCCTTCACTCCAGTGGGAGAAGTGCTTTTGACTTCCCAATGAAATGAAGAAAAATCAAATGGTTACAGCTGGGTTGGAAGTTACTCTCTACATGTGGAAAATATGGAAATTAAAGTAACATCCAAATAACTTCTAATGACACGGAATACAAATATCACGTGAAGAGGTTTTTACAAAAGTCCTTTCAAGTGGTGTCTGTCATTCCTAAACCTGTCATGAGCAGTAAAGACAGGAATTCTGAGGTTTAGTAGGTACAGAAGTAAAGATACTTAAATACGAAAAAAAATGGTTTTTTTATGACAACTTTCAGTGTGGAACTGAAAAAGCTCTTCCCTTAAGAGCTGGGCATGTGTAGGGATGCTGCTTTTCCCTGGTACCTGCTGCAGTGGTTACTCAGATAATCTTTTTCCAGCTCTACAGAGAGCATCTTCTCTGCTGGTTCTGCTCAGCGCTGACACCGCCGCTCACCAGCGGCTCCGTGGGGCCGGGGGTGCCCTCGGAACCGGCCTGGGGAGGAGGTGGAGCAAGAGAAAACTCCCACAGGCAGGAGGGGAAATGAGTTCACCCTTTGCAAGGTTAATTGAAATCACCTCCCTGTGGCAAAAAGCCTTTTCCCCAGCAATTTCACCTCCTTTTTTCCCTTGGAGTCCACGGGATCAGGTAGCCCTCGTGGATAATCAACATCCTGAAGATTGGGGAAACTGGTTCTCTTGTAGACACTACTCATGGTGGTCCTGTCACTCTCCATTACGTTGTTTTTTTAGTGTGATTTCAGAAGAAGTAATAAATCAACACGCGTGTGTTATCATCATTTAAACCAACACGCTCCCGAGCTGGAGGTCAGGGAACCTTCTACCATCGTGGTCGTGCCGACTTTAGCTGTTAAGAAAATTATTTAACACATGTTTGCCTCAGCATCGGCAGCAATAAAGAGAGGATGGTGATGCCAGCGTTTGACAGGATCATCACACGGATCAAGTGTTTTGACAGGGGATTACCACGCTAATGGGAACGTCACTGGATGGATCTGGGAAAGTGGAGTTCTGTGGGTTGGGGGGGGTGGTGGTGCTTTTTTTTTTCCTTTTTTTTTTTTGTTTTGTGCTGATAATACACAGATTTGATAGGATAAAAACGTTCTGGAAACCTGTTGATTAAAATGCTTTCTAGCTGGTAGATAATCTTGCAGATATGTATTGAAGAGGAAGACAAACTGACGCTAATACCTGTGTTAATGACCTGACATGTTTTATGTAAACTTCACAGCTAGGTAACATGCAGGGGATTTAATAGATTATTTTTTTTCAAAGATAACTTTTTTCTAATTAGAGGAAAAAATCCCAATGAAAAATTTGAGCGTGCACTGGCTGATTGCTGTTCTTCAACCCCTTTTAGTTTCTCCTGCTCTTAAGCCAGCATTTAAATGGACCATTTGATTAATCATTTGTATACTGACTATAATGCTCCCAAATTTCCTTTGAGTTGTACATACTGTAAAAGACAATTATGTCGCCACGGATTAAATAAGTGAATTAAAATAGAATAGCAGCTTAATTTGACCTGTGATTTTGCTCTCGTTCCCTTTAGTGGAACGTATGCCACTCCAGCAAATAGATGAAGTCATCCATGACAGCTTGTGATGAATTGCCGTATTTATACTGTATATTTTAATAGCCTCACACTAATTTAAATTGAGCACAGAGTAAATTATAATTCAGTCACTTGACTGCTTGTATTTAACTTGACAACTCATCCTTATTTGTCCTGGAGGTGTAGTGGAGAGCAGAGGAAATATGCTCAGGTATTCCTCTTGTAAAAATTAACCCTTTTCTCTTGAAACATATGGTATGTTGAGTTCACGTAGGTTACAAACGTGTGCAGTGGTTCCAAGATCGCTGTATTTTAGGCAGGAACTCGATGAGGAAGATGTGCAGGAGTGCTTGGAGCCCTAGGCTCAATCCCGGAGGTCCGCTGTGTTATTTAAATTATTTAAAAAAAAAATAAATAANACTTCTGATGGAAACTTGTTAAGAAACTCCGTTCCCGCAAGTGTTGAACAGCGCGTTTTATTTTACACCGGATTAATGGGGTTTTACTTTTCTGCTCTCAATAATTGTGGTAAAATAACAGTGATTTTTTGCTAGAGAGTTCTTTCCAAAGGTGCTGTTTGTCTTATGTTCCGTCTCATTTTCTTAGCCAGTTGCAGTTACAGGTGTGGAAGTTGCAGCCAAATCCTTGTTCACAGCTTTGCCCTTGGTAGCAATGGGTTTGGGGAGGGCTTTCGGGGGTTTTCCTCTCGCTTTAACGCTGCTCCACATATTCTTAAAAGTTATCTCACCCATGCAAACTTCATTTTTTAAATATGGCTTAGAAGTTTCATACAAAAGGAGTATGACCGTGGAGATTGCAAGTGCAGGTTAAGGCAGTGCTGTATGGATTTATTGGGTTTTTTTCCTATTTCTGCTCTCATTTCAATGCTGTAAATACCATAAGGTTCCTCCAGCCTTCACATGAGATGGGTGTCTCTCCAGTGTTATAAGTCACACAAACTATGTGTGTTTAGATGAAAGAAAACACTTCTGTACCGTAATTATCCAGAGAAAGTAGGATGGTGGTCCCTCCTAATTAATTTTACGGTGATGTCCATGTACTGTACCATTACAGTATATTTTGTGCTCTACCCTATATCCCTCAGCATTTGTAAATAGGGGAGCTCTGCTTCTCCAGGTTGTGTCACTATTAGAATGCAGGGTCTGTATGTAATTATAGTAAATGCAAATGAGACGGAGACCTTTCTTCGTTGGCGGGTCTTGGTTGATTGGGTGTCGGGGATGTATTTGACGCTGATCATGCTAACTAGTCATCGGGCAGGGCCGTGGAGCCTTCTTCCTGATCCAGGCAGGGAAATCTCTCACTGTGAGCGGAATTTAGTGCCATAAAATCTTAATTTTATACTGTTGACGAGATTAAATTCTGTTAATATTCAGTGGGTAAAACTGATGGTATCCCAGCAAATTATTTCAAGTTTTTCACGCTGGAAAAATGGAAGTGAATATTGTTGGCAAATGATTATTGATCTAGACAAGTGTGTTAAACGTTTCTTGGCAGCCCTGTATTACACTTACAATTTAGTTTAGTGACAGCTTTTATAAATAACCCTAAAGCAAACTCTTGATAGAAACAGGTTATCGTTTTTTCCTTCAGACAGATTTTGATACTGTAGAGTGCCTGTGTTTGGAAATGCTCTGTGTTTTGTTTCGTCAGCAGTTACATGCAGCCTGTTAGATCTATTCTGCTAATTCTGCAAACTGATTAGATTTTGTTTCCTTTTAGCTTAAAGCATTGGATTGTAAAATACTGGGTGGTAGCAGACTGAGCCCTGCTAAATGCGTTTGAAGTCCATTTTGGTTTCTATAATAGTACCTAATAATTGAGTGTGCAAGTTTTCAAATAATCCTGGCAAAAAATTGTCTGTTAAAATTGATTTTCGGTGCTGGTTCTGTGGGAACCACCATCCTTTTTAAGAGGGTCTGTGGTGAAAGTCCTGAAAACTTACAAACTCCAGTCACCCCACTTTCAGTGCAGCACCTGGTGTTTTAGTCCTGCTTAGCGGCCTGGCCCAAAATGATGACAAAGGAGGGCATGGATGGAGTGGAGGAAGCCGGAGAAGAGCGTGACAGTGAGGAGCTGGCTTGAGCTGCCGAGTTGGTTGTAGTTGTTTTGAGGGATGCTTTGGTGATGCTTACCTAAAGCATCTGCACCAGCTGCCACCACCTGCTTTTTTTTCCTCTGTATTTAACAGGTTTCCATGCTTCATACAAGGTCAGGAATTGATATAAAATAGAGGGTAAATAGTAAAGAAACTGAAACTCTAAAAGTGGGTGGTTAAAGGTGCTCTTTCAGGGCTCCACTGAGACATCCAGAGATACTTTCGATACTGCAGTACTTATTTAGCCCTTAGTGTTAATATCAGTCCATTCAGCAAGGCCTGGTGGGGTTACGGCTTTCTGGGCTTCTTTGCAAGTCGTCTCCGTAGCGGGAAGAATTGGTGCTGGGCAGAGGAAGAGGAGGAGGCGGCAAAGGAGGCTGTACTGAGCAGGAGGTGATGGCACAGGAGGTGCATCACCTCACAAGAAGTGAATAAACAGCATCTCTTGAGCTTACCGACCTGCTCTTCATGTTATGTGTGGCTCTTGTCCGCAACTTGTGACTCAGCTCTTGGTCAAATGGTTAAATCACAAACCTTAGGATGTTTCCTGGATGAAATTGGCTTTTTAACTTAGTTTACTTGTAACTGACTTTAAATAAGTCTGTCCTTTCATTTCCATTTCCTTCCTTTGCTTGTGGCTCTGTTAAAATATTTTCACCACCTATTCCTCCCTTTCCTTTTCTCACATAAGGATAACTGCTATTCAAAGGTCTCTTTTTTAGTTTTGAATTATTCACTTTTTCTATCGGTGCTAATCGTATATCCATTGTTTGTATTTTAGGTCATACCCTTAGATATAACACTGGAGCTCCAGAAGCAGATAATGTCGGAGTTAGAAATTCTTTATAAGGTATATACATTTTCTCATTTTGATTATTCTTCCTTATAATCTTCTCACCGTGAATTTTTAAACAGGCTTCTCTTTTTCCTTTCTTTTTCCAGTGTGACTCATCATATATCATAGGATTTTATGGTGCTTTTTTTGTAGAAAACAGAATTTCCTTGTGTACAGAGTTCATGGATGGTGAGTTGTGTATTTAGTGTGCTTTTGATTGCTAAGTACATAAATGGGAAAATCGGAACAAAGATGTGCTTTTCCAGAACAGAGCAAAATGCAGTAGTATGACTTGAAAATGTAAAGTATTAATAATTTTGCAGGTAGTGTTTTTTAAAAGAGCAGGCTAGCATTGGGACTGTGTTACATTCTCCATGGTATGCTGTATTTTCCCCAGTGTAACTCCCCTTACTTTTATTGAAAATGTAAATAGAAGAGAAATAAATGCTGGCTTAATTTGTGGTTTGATATTTGAGTCTTCCATACAATCTGTCCTCGCTGACAAAACAGCTGTTGTTCACTTTCACTGTTTTGATAGCCAAAACAGATTTTCTTTTAAAGAAATCTATTAACCCGATGTCCTATGTGTTTTCTGTGGAAATCGTCTCTTAATTGCAAGAGAAGGAATTATTTTCTAACGCAGCTGTTTCGTGCTGCTGTGTTGAGTTTCTTTTTTGGGTGTGCTCTTGTTTCTCCCAACGTGAATCTTCAGACCAAGAGTATTCCCTTCCCCACAGTCGGATGCTGCTGTCGGTATGGAGGTGTCTCAGTGCTTTGCTTTGAAGTCTCGCACTGGGTGACCTTCTTGGAGAAAAGGCAGGAAAAAGTCTACTGATTCCAGCAATTTATAATCATTGCTGCCCTCTGTGTATCAATTTTGAGAGCGTGTCTCGTGACAGATGCCTGTCCCCTCGTGTCTCGTGCGCCAGAATGCCCTTCACAGCATTCAACCCTTAACATCGTGTTGTTGGGAGCAGAGAGTCTGTTACTCTCTCCAGGATTTTCTTACGAGCCAGCGTTTTATGCTCTATCCAGGTTTTTCACAAAGCTTGGGTTAAGCTGGATATAAAGAAGTGAGGATCTTGCAAATAATTTACTGTGGAGGGAAGGCTTTCTGGCAGGAAAAATTTCCGAAGCCAAATGTGTACCATTAAGCATCGTTGAGTGGATTCTTTCTTTCTTATAGTGACCAGGAGTAAAGCCCTTTAGGGCTTTTCAGTGCATTTTGTTTTCTCCCTGTTCAAAGGCTTTGTTATTGCTGTTATTTCTCTCTTTTTACGTTTACTACCTCTGTCCCAGTGATCACTGTGCCCTGTTTCCAAGTATGAGTATTCCCTCAGATTTTCCACGTTTGATGAAAAACCATTACATTTATTGAACAAATCCCACAAAGTTAAATTCTTCGCTGTTCTCAGGCTGTGTGACTGTTAGCCATTTCTCTGCTCTGTCCTTGCAATTGCTCTCCAACTTGCCAGCCTGAGTTAAGCAGTAGCCACATGCAGGAAGGAGGTATCTGCTCATGCCAGAACAGGCATCTGCCTAGAATATATATGCTCCTGCTAATTCAGAGGGTTGTTTTTAAAAAATGACGGATATAAATGCTTGCAGTTCTGAATTTTTGTCTTGAAAATATTTAAGCCTTTAGGGTATGCATCCCTCATGGTGTTGCACAACGATGGTGTTTACTGACCATGCCCAAATTACTTGGAATTATGCTGGAGATGACCTCTGGTCTGCCTCATGTTGTGCACTCCTTCTGGCAGAAAAGCAACAGCAATCTTTTAAAGGAAGAACAAAATGCAAATAAAGGGACCTTGCCTTCTTTTTTGCCCTCAGACCTTTAATTTTGATGTGTAAGGATGCAGGAAAGGATAAGAAAAAACACTTCCTCATCCTGCAGAAGAACAGCTTTAACCTTGACAAATTTTTAACCCTTTTGACTGTCTTAGGCCAGCTTATAATATTTCCTGAATTCATATCCCATTACTCTGCCCATTTATATCCTGCACCATATTACAAAATGTAGGTATTTCCTTCTGAAATTGTGTAAATAGAGGTAGATCTGCATCTTTTGGGATATTCATAACTTAGGGTTACACACGGGGGAAAGATGCACGTATAGAACCATTCTGGGTCTTTCCTGGCACCTGTAAGCAGGAAAAAGTCAAGTAATTCCAAGTCTGCAAATAGCAAAATACTGAGGTCGAACTGACCTGGATCACCTGCCAGCTGATCTTAAAGATCAACAGAGATGTGAAGTGGGACTTTCTAATCTTTGCCCTTTTATGTTCATGATAAAGATTATGTTCTCATAAATGAAGATGGTGAAACGTGCTAGTGCCTTTTATTTCCATTGTTCTTTTCTTCCTTAAAACTGTTTAGCACCCACTAAATTTCCCTTAAAAGCAGCTAGAGGTGCAGGTTGTCTGACTGTACCTACATGGCTACACATAGGTTTGGGAGCTGACGTTATTTATTTTGATTTGGAAATGTTACCTGCTACAGAATTATTTTCTCCATAGAAATTGGCAGATTTCCCCGATTGTCAGCACAGAGATACTTTCCTTCATTTTTCAAACAGTGCTACCTTTAGTGATATCTCTAATAGCAAGACTTAGCAGTTTGGTGTATGAAAATAGGTCTTTTATTTGTCCAAAATTTAAGGGTGAGTTCTAACCATTAACAGGAACCACCTGCCGTATAATTGCCTTCTGTTTGGCTTTTGTAATGAGCAATAGGTATCTGTGATGCTACCTCCTCTTACTTCTATTAAATAGTATTTAACTTTTAAAACTGAGGTTTGTTTCAATCCACGGGCAACGTGGACAATGTAAGTTGAAAGACTAAATTTAATGAACAAATAGTTTCAATGGCCTAGAATCAAAGCAACATTAGTGACGACAAACACTGTGTTTCTGGCAGTAGAGATCATGAGGAAGAAGGGAAAACCCCAGGAACACCCCCCAACATTAGAATAAGTAGTATAGCATAAATGACAACTATTGTATAATTAAGGCCAAAGAGTGGAATAAGGACCTTGTGACTTCTTTGGGTTGCAGCATTTCAGAATGGATGACTTGTACTTTTAAAAAATGAACCATAAGCAAAGTATAAGGTGTAGTTTTCTTAATTGCTGAGTATTGGCCTAACTCTTTCCCCGGTGGTGTCATCAGTAGAATCCATGTGCTGCACTGGGAGCAGAGTTAGATCAGTGCTGAGCACTTCTGAGAGCCTCAAGCCTTGAATAAGATAACACACTCTTGCAAGCTAATGGTAATTTGCTTGTTGCTGGTCCTTTTTTGTTTACTTTTTTCTCCTGTTCTACTTGGAATGAATCTGCTTGGCAGAAGCTAAGGGAAACAATCCTCCCCAGTCCTTGGGGAAGGTCTGCAGGGCCATTAGAGGGACTTGGGTTTCTTGCTTTCCCCATGAATACGTGACACTGGCTGCTCAGGATTATGCCAGACAGTGAGTTTTGTCCCATACTGGAAGTTACTGGCAAAACTTACCTACTTGCTCAGGAGCTCCTTGTCTCTCATTTACATACATCAGTGCGGACACAGACCATCACGCCCAACTGGTTTGATCATCAGGAGGAAGCTGGCTTTAATCATGTATATGTAAGGATTGTTTCAGATAGCATGGAATATTAGCACCAGGTTTTGGGGACAAGGGTTGGGAAACTTTAGATTTTGAAATCTGCTGTCACTTTTGGGGATGACTTTGTTATTCCCGAGAAGCTACTCCAGGCCTGATGGTTTTAAGTTCTCCGGTTTTGATGTTCCGTCCTGTGACTGGGAGGTTTTCTAAAAGGAATTTTAGTATGAATGCTGCAAGTGAAAAATAAACAAAGTGGGTGAAGAGAGACCCGAGTACTCCTTCATGTGTTTATTCAGAGTCTGGTAGATTTTTAAGGTCAGTTATTTCCGACATAGTTATTGTTATATCATTGATGGTATTTTTATTAATAACCAAGGCCTAGAAAACCCTTGTGGCTTCAAATCTAGGGCAGTATTTCATTTTGCATTACCTAAGCACGTTTTGTTTGTCCCTGCAGGGGGTTCTTTGGATGTTTATAGAAAAATTCCAGAACATGTCCTGGGAAGAATAGCAGTAGCTGTAAGTACTTTTGTTTTTTTTTTTCCTTTTTGTCTTTCAGTTTTTGACTGTGTATGTAACACATCTCTGATAGGAGTGTGCACGTGGCCCTTTGGGACACTGAGTCATCTCCAGGGTCTGTGTCCTCATCGTATCTGTGTCACAAGGAAGGGTCCTTCCAATCTCAGGCTCTTCCTAACCCTCCCGCCTGCATCAGGACACCATGGTGAAGGAAACCTTCCTTCTGAATGACCAACATATGAGTTGCCAGATGCTGAAGAAATGTAAAAGGATGTGATAAATTGAATGGGATAAGGCAAAAAAATCCTTAATTTGCTGGAGAACTCTATGGCCAGGTTTCTTCATACCATCCCATGTAGGATAAAGCAATTCACTTAATTGCCTTGATTTAGTCTTTAAGTCCTGTGCTATATGATTCCTTTAAAAAGTGATTCTGAAGCCCTGTCCTGGCCTTTATGATGATCCCTCATCTGCCACTTCTGCTGATTTTCACGTGTGATTACTGTTCTAACTGTCCTCAGTCTGTAACACAATTAGATTTGCTTCCCAGGTTGCAAAATTAAGTCGGTTCCTGTTACCAAAATGCAATGGCAGAACGTGTTCTGTCTTCCCCCATGGCAGATGTAGTCCTTAAGGCAAATAAGGAGGAGGCTGAAGTTTTTATTTGACACAAGCCAGGCCTGGGGATGGGATGGGCTCTCACCCCTGTGCTGGGACCCTTCAGGATAACGCAAGTTAAATGACCACTGTCTTAGTGGATCTCACAAGGGAGAGAGATGCTGCTAAACAATTGCTAAATATAAGGTATACTTTGATAACTTAAGCGGTTTAAAGCATAACAAAGTTATTCTATCATGTGCCATTTAATTAAGTGCTGGGTTTTCACATTCATTATACATCAAGCTGACAATTTAAATCCTTTAATCCAACACAGGCAGCTATTTAGTCTCTGTTCATTGTAATTCACAGCTCTACTTTCTCTTAATTTGTGTGGCCTGCCCAGGGTGATGAACATCCTTCTCTGATGCTGTTTCCTCTAAGTAGCTTCAAATCTGCTCATTATATAGCCTAGCCGTTTCTTATGGAATTTGAATGCTTTTCACCTTTAGTTCAGAGTAAAAACGTTTCATCTTTTCTTCCCTATGGAGCAATGAATGATAGCTGCTCACAGTGTCCTCATATTCCTGATGCCAAGTAGCGTGTGTATAGTGGAATAATACTGCAATGGGCCTTCAAGCATTTCTTCAGATGCCTCTTCCTTCTCCTTTTCCTTGTCTCGCTTCATATTTTGTATTTAATACGCCCAAGCTAACTTACCTTATCATTTCCTTACTTGTTTTTGTCTCTCCCCCATCCTCCCCAGCCCACCTGGCTTGTTATTCTGCAGATGTTCTCTGCCCGTTTTTCCCTTATTCATAATAGTGGTCCTTCAGCCCCATCTTTTCTGTCTTTAGATATACATGGGGTTTTGTTCACCTGCAGGGTCATCTCTTTACAAATCTGTCAGTCAGTGAGCCCGACTCCCTGACACAGACGGTGAACTAATACTTAACTTTTCCTAGTTATTTTATTTGCTGCTTTAGCGACAGGTACTGTGCCCGCTGCCGCGCGGGGGGTCAGCAGAGAGGTGAACAAAGGACCCTTCAGAGAAGATACTCACCCCTTTCTCCTGCTTCTCCGTAACAGAAGGTGTGCGCTGAGGCTGAACCAGCGCTGGCAGCTTCTTCTGCTCGGGTGCTGGTTTTCCGCTCGGTTGGCACGGAGGACTTGTTGGAAGGAGGAGGTGAAAGCCTTTGTTTTCTCTGTAATTTATCAGTGGCAGCAGGAATGGCTCCTTTAAGTCACTCCAAATGTCCACCCTGCATCTTGGTGTCTGACATTGCGGTAGAGCCCAGCAGCCCGTTTTGTGGGTTGGGGCACCTTTTTTTGCCAAGTACTGGACACAGACACAGTAATCCCCACCCTGAACAGCTTGTGAAGATTACCCAGAGCCTGGAGGATTTCTGCTCGTGTGCTGAGGAGAAGGAGAATGTCAAACAAAAGCTTGAGCTTGTGTGCATGGATTTTGTGGACAAAATCTGGAGCTTCCATAGCCTTGTCTTTATTTTTTTTCCAATTCTGTACGTTCTCTTTCTACCTTCCTTGCAACATTTACACAGAGTCATTTGTCTTTTATTCTCCTGAGACATGTACAATGCATTAATCTATTGAAGCTGCTTAATAATATGCGTGACCTGCACATCTGTTAATTAGAATACCCTTTTGTTATATCTGTAGAAGTTTTTTAAGTGAAACCATTTCCAGTGGAAAATGATGCGGGCACATAGAGATGTTTAGCAGCATCCCAGTGTTCCTCTCCCTCCGACTTGATGATTTTCTTGCTTTCCTTTCTTGTTATATGAATTCAATCATCGTGGAAAGCGGTTAAAAACACTTGTCCCGCTCACAGCAACGAGCACGAAAGGCGCAGGAAATTCCAGCTGGTTCTAGAACAAGAGCTGTGTCTGCTCAACAGGGTGTTGCAAGGGGAGCGCGTTGCCCCCAAGCCCCACTTGCTCAGTTAAACACACAGTCGTACTCAAGGTCATTTCCCTGCACCCTTTGATCTCCACGGGCTGGGGCTGCACTACCTGAGAGACACCCCTTTCTTGACAACCCTTAGCCAAAAGGATAGTCCTATGTTGCTACCAATTTCCTTGAAGTACCGCTATAAATACTTACAGTGTACCTGGAACGCGCCTCCTAATGGGTTTGAATGGTGCTTCCTTTCTCGTATGCTCCCTCCCAGTCACACTTTCTCATCATTTGGCAGGAACCAGAGGAGAATTTTGTCTGTGGAGACCATCAAACGTTTTCTGACGATGGCAAATGCCACTGTATTTTCTCTGATGTGAGCTCTTACCTGTGGGGATTAAAGTGGGTCTCACAGGGTCACATGAAGTATATGTAGTCTTTACACCATAGTGTTCTTCTGTATCCTTGCTATCCATTTCCCACTGAAGTGATCACCATTAATTGTGATGCACAATCACCTTTCAGGCTAAAATAGCGGGAAAGTGTTGCCGAGTGCAATGCTCTTCTCTCTTGGTTAGCTTTTTGAGGAGTAAAAGGTGGAGGTTTGGAGTTGAAAGACAGAATGTTGAAAATAAAGCAAGGCAGTGAAAAAAAAATCCTTAGGGGAGGCAAGTGTTTTCCAGGGCTTGAGGAGAAGCGCTTTTTTTTTGGGAATGGGGTAAAGTGCTAAGAGAGATGTGGAGTTGCTGAGACTTGGGTCCCTGACTTCATCGTAAAATTCATCCTGGTTGCTCATATGAGAGAGTGCCAACAGAATCTGCCTTCTTCCTTGTGTTCTTTATTTGTGTGAAAGGCTGGTGGGCTTTTTCCCAAAGGGAAAGTTTATCTTGGGAACCCCAAAGCAATGTTGTGGTCACTCCTGTTTTCACACCGACGTGTCCTTATTTGGGTCTGCCCATGTAAAACCTCTTCTACCTTTGCTTCTCACTTCACACATTTATTTTCACTTCAATTTCTGAAGCAGTGACATTGTGCTCTGTGTTTTGAGTGCTAATGTTGATTGAAGTTCTCCCTGAAAGGATGTGCACTTGAACTGTCAAAAGAGTGAGTGATTGACAGCAGGTAGAAGTACTTTTTGTGTCAAGGCTTTGTCAAGTCATTGTTGTAAAACCTACTTTACTGAATACCAATAATTCCTGCTAGATGTTCAATCAAAAGATACTCTCTTCCAGCACCATTTTAGAATAATATTTACTACTTAAGAGTCCTTCCCTAATAGGCAAATGTAAGGTAAGTGAAGAATGGTACTTTACACGGGGTTAGTCTGTTTGGAGGGCTCCCTTGCGCATGTTTGCAGCCCAGGATAAAGGGAAAAACACTTTTCATTTCTTCATACGCTGGTGCTGAGAGGATCTGAATGTGAGAGTTTGTTTAATGCTGTGTCTTTTATATCTGCTTATTCAGCATGTTCCATAATAAAGATGTTTAATAACTCACAGCAGTTGATTTCTTTCCCATAGGAAATGTTGCCTTTTTTTTCCTACAAAACCATGCTTTAAAATAATTCAAATAATTTTATAACAATTTAAAATATTTTAAATAGTCTATGTTTGCTAATCAAAGCAGCTTACTAATCTCAGCATCACTTTGACCATTGGAGGCTGCCTGAAATGTTGCATTCCCTTTATTTTTGCATCAATATTGTATTTTTTTTTTTGTCCCCTTTTTCTTCTGTCAAAACGCTGTGTAAGTAGAATTCCCCTGTTTGGCTTTTTGAGAGGCGAAGGCGAACAAGGCCACGCCGCTGGGCGTGCAGAATTTGGCTGAGGCCTTTTGTTACAGGTAATTACCATCTGAGGCCGGGAGATAGTTGGGTACGGAGCGTGAGTTCAGTGCTGAGCAATTGCCACCTCCAGTAAGTTACTGGGGATCCGAAATGATAATTTGTGATTATGATTTGGGTTCCACTGACATTGTTTTTGGTTACAGCAAAATTTTAAAATTAATTTCTAATGCAATAGGAAGGCTGAAAATTCCTATGCTGCCTGCTTTGAGGCTGTATAGGGTTTTTATTTTTATTTATTTATTTTTACCTGCAAAGCTTATGCAACTTTACAAATGTCAGAAAATGCTTTCTGGTTCTGGAGACACACAAAGAGTGTCTTAGGAAAATGAATGAGACGTCACCTCATAGATGGAAACTTGGCAAAAAAGATTTGCTCTATTAAAAAGGCTTAGTGAGACAGTGGAGCTGCTTTGGGTAAAACGTAAGCAGAAGTAGAAATAAGTTTGTTGAATCTTTGTAGTTCTCTGGGCTTGTAAAAGTAGTAAACCTAGGGGGAAAATTGTGATGTTAAAAATGCAGGAGGTATTGAGGTTTAACTACTGTACAGAAACAAGATCTGCAGAGAAGATAACTTGTAATATCCAGCTGCTTTCTTAGCGAGTTGACTGAAGAGCTTGGTTAATCTGGGGCTCGTATGATCATATTGTGTATAGAAAATAAACAGAGTAGCAGTTGGACCCAGTAATGATCTTGCCAGATTTAAGAGTCCTACGTACAGATTCTGCGCAAGGAGGCATAGTAGGTTGGTGTTTTGGGCAACGTACCTGCATTCATGTAATACAAATGCAAGTCCTATGGGTTTTCCATTAAAATGCATCTCACACGTTGGGTGCTCCAATGTTGTATGGAATAACAGGTTTTTAAATTCGGTTTTAACACTTCAGCTACTGGAAGCAGCAAATTCTGGAGCAGCAGGCCAATGTCTGCCCCAATTCTCCTCTTTTAGGGGTACCAACTGTATTTTCTGGGGCTGTGGGATACAGTAAGTAAAGCTAGTGTTTGATGCAGGATGAGTAATATGAAGAATAAGACAATTTGTGCTGTTCAAGAAGAAAAGTTCAGCGTTTGCCTTGAGTGAGTAAAAGCTTGGCAAGTAAAGGAGGAAAAAGTACAGATGCTCCGAATGGAAAGAAAAGGAAAAGGAGGGTGAAGTGGAAGAGGCTGATAGAGACTTTGTTTTTTCTGGCCTGTAATTTTATTGGGTTGCTCTTGTTGCAAGAAGACAAATCATTACAGACTTTGTCTTTCATGATTTTTAACACCCAGCAAAGACAGATGAATTAAAAATACTTTGAGATGCTTGAAGGAATTCAGTATAAGCTCAGCTAACTTCAGTTTACCGATCTTGAGAAGGAACTTACTGCTGAGTTCTGAAAGAACCCGTTGCTATTCATCTGCAGTGAGGGCTCGTCTGGGTCCGGCAGCCCTTTAGAAGGGACAGTTTGTTCCCCCCTTTCGTGCTCCTGGGTCTGTTCTTCATTGGAACTTGGCTCTTCAACGACTCACGCGAGCTGAGGTCTGTAGTGTTTCCTACCAGGAATCTTTAATATGTAATTTCTTTTATATTCAGGTTGTGAAAGGCCTTACCTATTTATGGAGTCTAAAGATTTTACACAGAGGTGAGTAACTGATGTTTTCTGTTTTGCAATGAAATACCATATTATTTTAATTTAACAGCACTTTCTACAGATAGAGTAGACCACGCCAACATCTGGTTTTATTCCAGTGGAGTAATGCAGAATGAATCTTGCTCATTAGCTTTGCAGATTTTCTGATAAAATATTTTTACTGCTGTTCTCTTTCATTGCCCTCCCTCTTCCCCTACAAAGACTGAAGAGAAAAATGGATTTTATAGAGATTTAGATGTTTAAGTGTTACAAACAGATGCCCAGTGGAGAAATCAGCAAGGAAAATCAGATGTTTGAGTAGCATTGAAAATAGAATATAGATAATTAATTTTCTTAGGTACTGCAGAAATCTCACGTGAGAGCCACAAACATTGCTGCAGTCTCAGATCTCTCAAATTGGGATCTGCTGTCCTCTAACATCACCAGGAATAATGAAAGAAGCTTTAAACCTGCTTGGACATAAGCTGGTTTGGGGTTGTGCAGTTTATTCTCCTTCCTGCAGCTAATCTCTGTTTTTAATACTTCTCATTTATTCCTTGCTTTTTAATGTTGTTACGTTTTGTTAAAAATGTGTCAATTGTGGTAAGTTAATTCAGTTATCCTAGAACTATCAAAAGCGATGTCAGTTCTGGAAACAGTGGAAAATGGTGGTTAAAGAACAAAGAAGCCTTTTCCCCTGTACCACCCCCACCCCCAAAAGGAGGGGAGAAAAAAGAAAGAAAAAAAAAAAAGAGAAACTCATTACATTTATAATGTTTCTAAAGTGTCTGAAAGTAACTGCTCTGGTTCCTAATGTTGCTAACAATACTGTTTAATTTAACCCATCTGCTCACTCAGCCCCTGTGCACAGTTGGAGGGTGCAGTAACCGCCATCATTTGTGATTGAAAGAGAAGCGTAGAGAGACACGTAGAAAATTCTAAGTCTCAAACCAAATAAGTGAGAACATTTCTTCTGGGGTGATGCCTAGGTTTGGAGTGAGAAGAAGTAGGTGCCAGGGTCTGACAAGCTGAGGAGCAATGCCTGGCATTGGCCCCCCTGCTGCCCTGGGGTGACCGGTGCAAGGCGTCGGGCGCCTCTGGAGTCACCCAGAAATCTGTGTGCTGAGTGGGGAGATGAAGAAAATGGGAAACACTGATTCCTGGTATGTATTGAGGTCCTGCACCTTCTTAGAGCTCCTCAGGCTTTTGTGGAGAGTTTGTGGTGGAGGAGGATATTGATCATTCCTTTGTGTAATGGCCCAGACAGTGGCCGTGCAACGGGACGTCGGGTTCCGTTCCTCCTCGGTCTCACAGCATCTCCTTCCTGGGAGATTGCTCTGATGTGAGAGCTCCTTGGTGGGAGAAGGTGGGCTGTGGCCAGAAGAGCAAGCTAATGTAAGGACCTGGCTTTGTTACCCCCGCTTAGAGGGTGAGCAAGTGAAATGCTAAGGCTACTGGTGTATTTGACCCTGATTGAAAGAACAGAAATAACCCAAGTCCATGGCCAGCTTGGTGCAGACACAGGTCACCAGGGAGGTTTCCTTTCTGATGATAGCCTGAATATTGCCAGATGCAGAGATTTGTCAGCTCCGTCCAATCTCAGCAAGGGGATGAACAGTCTGTATATAAATATCAAAGAAAAAGCAGCTGGAACATCCATGGCTGGGTATCAGCCTGTACAGGCTACACGGTCTTTGCTGTGCTTCTGTAATGCCCAAGAAGAAAAAGCAGATGTGAAAATTTTCATTCATTTTGAATTTTTTCATTAAAGATTCTGGCCACCCACTGAATGGAATTTGGAGAGAGCCTTGTGGTCAAACATTAGTACTAGAATTAGCATTTTGTTGTTCTTCCGCTGTAAATTTAGAACCTGAGTGTGATTTTTGCTTTCTCACTAAAAAAGCATCTCCCTTTCTGCATGGGTTTCATTGCCTTGATTGAAGAGCAGCTCCGAGGTTTTGATGAATGATGTGTGGGCCTTGCTCTGGTCTCAAGAAAAGCGCAGAAACTGCTTTTTCATCATTCTTCCGTTTTTTCTGGCCTTGGTCTGTTGCTGGATTGACCAAGGTGAGAACAGCACTGCAAAATGCCATAGAGGGGATGGGGTAAAATTCCAGCATCCAGCAGAGCTTCCTCAAGGAATTGGTTTTCAGTGTGACTCTGTACCTGTTTTTAACGTACAGAACGTGTGTGTCCTGTATCTTAAAAAAGGGTGTGGAGCAAGACAATGGAAGGAAGGTGCCCGTTCCTTGAAGTGATGTCCTTCAGCTCACCACTGCTTTTTATGCACTGGAGGTAAACGAAAGAGAATGTAACCCCGACTTCCTCGCTGTCACACGGAAAGCAGACCAGGCAGGAAGTTTGCCTAGGCTAAGAAGTCAAGAATTTCCACCGGGGTGATGACGAAGGTGGAGAAGCACTCACCACGAAGAAGCTGTGCGAGGCAGCGCAGCAGCCCACGGTTTGTGAGCAGAGCCTGGAATAAAGCAGAGGAAACAAACAATGAGCGAGTCTTTTATTCCAGATCAGACATTTCAGCAAATATTACAGCTTAACTTCAAAACAAACCTTGCAACTAATGAGGTGATAGCCATGCATATTAATAAACCCAACGCTGTAGTCATAGTCATCACACCCACATCAAACATAAACATAAGATTAACACCTACAGCACTTCTTTGGAAGATGTGAGAATGTCCCAATGATAAGTGTGCTCTTTTCCCCAGAGGATAAGAAGTAGAAATGGAAGGGTAATGAGAAATTAACTTAGATTTAAAACAGAATTAGCAATTAAACAAGTCTAATCATGTACAAAGTCAAAGTTTGTATAAAGACAAACCAAAATCTGTTAAGTTCAAGAATAAGTATAGACCGTATGCATTTAATCTGGTGGGTTTTTTTCTCCGTTCACACCTCCTTATTAAAAGCAATGTATGAAATAAATGTTACCCGCTTGTGTTTAATTGTACTGATCTGTATTTGGACACCTGACTGTGTACCAGGAGCCAGTGCATGTTCCATCCTTTGGGGACGTTGGTTTCTGATGAGGTTTTAAATTTATGTTGGAGTTTGGGAAGTGGTTTCTGGTTTGTGATGTGCGAGGTTGTGCAGAGTTGATGATCTGGAGATCTTCCTGGACTGTCTGTTGGTCGTGTGTGTCTGTGGCAGAAGGGAGGGAGGGTTGTGCATCACTCAGACCATCTTGTTTTTCCTGGAGTCTTCCCATAGGAAGACACTCAAATCCTCCTTTGTTTTGACATAAGCTGCCTGGGGGCAGGAGAGTGCTGGTTGGTAGGGACAGGCACTGGTGCAATATCATGGAATCATGGAATGGTTTGGGTTGGAAGGGACCTTAAAGCCCATCCAGTCCCACCCTTGCCCTGGGCAGGGACACCTCCCACCAGCCCAGGTGGCTCCAAGCCCCCTCCAACCTGGCCTTGAACCCCTCCAGGGATGGGGCAACCTGGGCCAGGCTCTCACCACCCTCACACCAAACAAGTTCTTCCCCGTTTCTCAGCTCCATCTCCCCTCTTGCAGTTTAAAACAGTTACCCCTTGTCCTATCGCTACAAATACGAACGATGAGCATTCCCATCATCTCGGCAGGAACTGTAGTTTTGCTGAGGAGTTCACCAAAGGTGTGCATTTGGTTTTTTTCCCCTGCTTTTTTAGTAATTAATCAGAATTAGTGCCACGTATAATGAAGCACAAACAATAGCACTAGGGCAGGTCCGTGTAGATGTACAGACACACCTTCCTGTGCCCGTATGTAAAGCCGAGCACATACACACACACTCGTGGACCACTTAGGTTTATTTAAAAAAAATAATCCTGGCCTCTGCAAAAAGCATGCTGGTGAGGTCGTTATGGCAAGAAAATATTTTCATTCTTGCAGCAGCCTCACTTTGTTAACAGTAACGTTCTTTGAGCTCCCTGCAGCTAAAATTGTGCTTTTGTGTCTCTTGTCTCCCTTGAACCTGATGTATTGCGGCTTTCTGTTTTTAAAAGACAGAAGTCAAGAGACAGCTTTTAAAAATCTGGCGTTTCTTCCCCACCATCATTAAGCTGTTTGCTTTTCAGTAAAGCAAGGTGACTGAGATGTTTGGTGTTCGAAAAGCTGAACCGCTGACGGTTCTGTTTACTGGTAAGTAAGAGCTTGGAGGTCCCATTTATTTGCGGAGAGGTGAAACGACTTAGGCAGATATATCATAAAGAGGACTTGTTCATCCTCTATAATGATGCTTCATAGAAATCATTTGTATTAAGCAAGCACTGGTAATGGGAGCATAATGACCCCTTTTGGCTCTTGTTTAAATTCTTTCACTTCTAAACAGTAATATTAATCACAAGCAGATGGTGCAGAACATTATTTATGCACATTTGTTTTCCGAAACCAAAAAATGTTTAACCCATTAACTGAAGCAGTTTATGAAACAAAAAGGCTAATTTACTGATTGGGTGATTTTTCTCTCCTCTTGCAACGTGAGATATTTGGTGAAGTGACATTCTTCTCTAGGATTGTCACTTCCTTTTTGTCTTGAGGAAGCCAACGCAGCCTTCGGAACCCAGAGCAAATATTTGCTTAAATCCCCGTTGGAGGTGCTGGGTAAATTCTGCGGCGAGGATGGGTAGTGTTTGTTCTTGGCAGTGATTGTTTGGCTGGAGTTTGCTCAGTAGAGATCCCAACCTTCTTAATGACCTGATTGCTTTATTTTCTTTTAGGATTTTCTTCTCTTTTTTTTTTTTTTTTTTAAAGTTTTGTTTGAGGAAGGATCTCAGGATCAAGCAATGCTTAATGAACGACAGATGGTTTTTTAATTATATCAACTTACCATAGCACCCAACGTGGGAGCAGGGAAGGGGAGATGGTGCCTGCAGATCCCCAGCAATACTTGGTGGTGGCTGGATGGAGCCTGGGCTCTTCCTTGGTGGGAGCTGGGCAGCCCTACTGGGACAGGGGACAGATATGATGTGGTGGCTTCCTCTGGTGGGTCATCTCAAGGGAACATGGACTTGTGGGCTGCTCTTGGAGACCACCCCACCTCTTCCTCTGAGCTCGTGACTGACGGTTGAGTCCCTGTAGAAAGAAAATTTGGCTTCGTGGGTGTTGCCTCATCGTCTCGATCCATGAGGACGTGCTGTTTCACGCTTGCAGATCCTTCTGCCTTCCCAGACCCTTCACTCAGGGTGACAGGACTCTTTCATTGTTAAAAAATAATGCAGTTGATCCGGTCTTGATCCCACAAACCTATTTCCAGCCGTACCCCACCAAGATGCTCCTCTCGTCCATTTCATGATTAGTTATTTTTGTTACATCCTTCGCCAATTAAAAGCAAGAGCCTCTTGTTCTACTGCAGTTTTCTTTTAAAGGTGTGGGTACTGTAATCAGCTGGATTCCTGTGTTTTCTCTCCTTGTAGTTGCATTGTTACAATTCAGCACAGGGCTGGTAACGAGGGAACTCTGTTGGCTGCCATGTTTCTAAAAAGGTGGTTAAACAGGATTACTGGGCAATTCACTGTTCTGCTTGGGATTGGGGCTAGAGCCTGCTGATGGACTCGGTGTGTCTCCTTAGGTTTAGCAAAGTCACTCAATGCCGGGGAGGAGCGTGCTCTTCATGTGCTGCCAGAAGCAAATATTCCAGTCTCCCTGAAGTTTTAGTTCGAAAACATATTCCTAAAACTGTTGTACGGGGCATTCTGTGGCTGCTTGGGTTGCTCTGTGGTGGAGTGTTGGCTCCTCTTCCTGAGGAACAGTTGAAAGTCCATCAAAAAGGCAGCACGGGGATTGAATTCCTGTAGAAGAAGATCATGGGACGGACGCTGGGTCTGTCGCTGCTGTAACGTGATGGAGACACTCGTGACTGATATTTCTGTTGGCTTTGGAGGGAAATGGCAAAACATATAGGTGGTATCGATACTGAACTTACCACGTAGAGATCCACTTAAGCTAGAAATCGTAATATTGAACGCTCCCCTTTGTTTAAACTGGGTTTTTAGCTCAAATATAGGAAAGTATTTAATCAGCTTGTTAATTGAGGTTATACATTTCTACATTACGGAGACAAATTAAGCAAGCTACTGCGGTACCAGAAAACATCTGCTAAACAAAGGCAAACTTAATGATAAACAAAATTAGGTTCTTTTCTTGTTGGGTTTCATCCATCTGCACCCAACTAGTGTTCACTTTTAAAGAAGGCAGGGAGACAAGCTATTGCTTTTAATCCATTTTGACAGAAGAAAGCAGTGATTAGGCAAAGGCACCGTACCTCTAAGCTTCCCCAGTTTAAGCCAGCATGTTGTGCTTTGCAACTGGCGTTCCTGGAGCAGGAAGATGCTCGGGGTTTCCTGTGCTCCAGTCAGGCTGGGTGTTCAGCGCTTTATTCACACGATGGTTTTACAGTATGCAACAAATTTTCCAACTTCTCTGGGCATTGGGGCTGGGGGGTGTGGGGTGTGTGTGTCAGCTCAAAGATCTTTATGGGGACAGTCTGGCTTTACCATTTCCATTGATGGTTTGGTTGCTGGAGCGGGATTAGTAATCAATTTTTAATCTGTAAAAGCTCTGAAAGGGTGAGATGGGAGCCGGTTTTATGCTGTAGAAGCCATGGAGGTGGAAGCTGGTAGCTTTGAATAACGGTGAGCACAAGAGCAGAATTGCTGTGTGTATCTATCTGGGGTGAAGGAGGCTCAAATGCCCTAGGATGTTGTGTTTCGCCTGTGTTCTACAAACAGGCGCTCGTTTGGATTTGCAGTCTTTATGGAATATTAAAATCTGCTCCTGTCCCACGGTGGAATTAAGCGAGGGCTGTTAGAGGAGGAGGGGGACAGGGTTAGAATACAGAGTCGCAGGGCTGGGATGAACCTTAGAAGGCCAGCAGGCTACCCTTCCCTCTGTACTCAAACACCCTTCACTCTGCACCCTGTGTTTTGGCTTGGTCCTACGTTGTGCGGTGACAGTTTGGTCCCTCTCTGTCCTGCCCACTTCATGCCATAACCTGCAGATCCTTTTTTGCAGGCCTACTCCAGGCAGTTGTTTAATCCTGTATTTATGCAACTGATTAATCTCTGCCCAGATGTAGTGCTTCCATTTGTCCCCATTGAATTTTTTCTTATTTTTCCAGTTTCTCAAGATCACTTTGAATTCTAGGTCCTGTCCTCCGGTGTACTTGCTGTCCCTCCCCCTGGGTTGGTGTCACCTGCAGATTTAATAACATGGATTTAATAACATGTTTGTGGGGTGCAGATATAACGCCATCTGCGCTACTGTTAGAAACCAGAGGTTGCATTTGAAACGAATCTTTGAATTATTTCCTGTTAAAATCTATCGTGTCGATATTCCTAGCGATCGGTGTATACGTGTCTTGGGTAATGTAGATAATGTAGGTTGGGGTTTTTTTTCCCCTCTCAACAGATGTGAAGCCGTCTAACATGCTGGTGAACACACGAGGCCAGGTGAAGCTGTGTGACTTCGGGGTGAGCACGCAGGTAATTCCCCCTTCAGATATCTGCCCGCTCCCTTTCCAACGTCCCCATCACCTGGCTGCCAGACAGGCAGCCCCACGGCTCGCTCCCCTCTGCTGGGACAGCCCTATTCATTTTTAATCTCTGGGCGACTTTTCTTCATCTGAATATGATTGTTCATTGTTTAATGACAGTAAAAACTGCTGATATTGTAATTACTACTTACGAATAGCAAACTTCATTGATATGCAGCTTTGATATGAAAGCGTTTTGGCCAGACAAAAGGGAGGGCAGAACGAGAGATGTGTCTGGGGAGCCCAACTGGCCCACAATAAAAATTAATATTGGGAGTAACAATAGTGGTGGGCTTTTACAATGTGCAGCACAAATTTTAATTAATTTCCATTTTGGGCCTCCCTGGAGAACTTCTCTGAGAGTGACCCATGAGCTTGCTGCGATGTTGATTTGAATTTCAGCACCTTTACTCTCAGCCAAACATGAGGACCAAAGAGAAGGTCAGCCCTGTATTATAAGTTGTCAGAGTCTGTTGTCCCTCCAGCGTATTTAGTGCTCGTCGCATTCAAGTGATGAATGTGGCTTTATTCACATCTTGAGCCAGCTGACTGAAAAATGAGCGCGCTCAAATCCTACTTCCAAATTGACTTTTTATATCAGACTGGTGTGGGGTACTAAAGCGATAAGCATCCTGTTTAACAGAATTGTTTAAGGTTATCTGCCATAAACTGTAATGCAGCGCTTGTTTAAATTGGAACTCTCATTCCAAACAAAAGAGAGATTTAATCATTTTTAATGCCTTTGCAGATAAATTTGTTCCCTTTTACATAATTTTTAGTTGATTTATAGGAGTGATGATTGTAGGTTAAATGAGGAATAATTGCCCATTTTATTTCCACATTATCTTTATATTGTTCTAACAGACTGTTTTGTCTGATAGCTGGTGAATTCTATAGCCAAGACGTATGTTGGAACAAATGCTTATATGGCGGTAAGTGGATTTATGTGGGAATAACATTTAAATAGAAGTATTTGTTCGCAGTCTTGTTCTGGGTGATGCGGGATGCTTTCGAAATCAGTTCTCAAACTTCACCTCTCCCTATCCCCAGCATCAGCTGTGTCTTAATCGCGTGTGCCACAAAACAGCTCCCTTGTCTGTCTCCATTCCTACCTGTGCTCCCCCACCAGTGCTGTGACGCCTGCCCTTCTCCCTCATAGAGAACAGTAATACTGGCAAAGTGTTTCTTTCATGTGTTTTTAGTTGCCTTTACTGCATTGTAATAACTGGGAACAAAGAAGAGAGCAGGTTCAATGTTAAAAAAGCGGTTTTCCGCTCTTTGCAGACCACGACAGTCCCATAGTGTCTGCAGCTTGGGAACTCCTGCTCCCAGCCTGAAGTTCAGCGAAGCGTTTAGGCTTGTATAGGCATCTTGTGGGCTTCGTGATCCCTAACCACCTCTGGGGGGGGGTTCCCAAGGGAAGCTGCCATGTAAATGGAAAGCCAAAAATATTCAGCCTAACGATACTATATAATAATACATAATATATAATAATAAATTGCACGTTGTGTAATGTTAAATGATATAGATCCTGTCATGGGTACGTTTCACTTCTATATAAATTTTGGTCCGAGTGCTTATAAGTGACGAGGCTGCTTTTGTCCCTTTTCTGTACGTTGGCACATCAATCCCCATCGGTTTCAAATCCAAGTAGTGCTACATCCTGAAGACGTAGCAGTTCTGGCTGCCCTGACAACGGGCCTGTGGCGTTCCTGTCATCCGGATTCACACGGTGACGAGAGCCAGTCCGAAAGTAAACTACAAAAGTTCACACGTGTTTCCCATTAAATCAATTTGATTTAGTTTAACTCTCCGTTTAACAGATGTAAAAACCTAAATGCATGGGTTTCAAGCGGTAAATCAACTGCTGTCTTTTAGTTTTGGCCATCAAAATTCTTTTAGCAAACTATTTATGGCATAATATTAATGAGAAAAAAGAAAGCCTTCAGCTTGTTTAAAAAAAAAAAAAATAAAACAAACTGTCAAACAATACAAAGTGGTTGATACTTATATTTTTCAAACCTCAGAAAAGAGAAGAGAGAAATTCATGACCTTTAATCGCTTTTCCTTACTTTCTTGTAAGAAGAAAGCAGGCTGGGGTGTCATTTTATTTGCTAAGTGCTTTTCTAGACAAGGTATACTCATTATGTGGCTTCTGAAATACTCATGTCACCATCCTGGAGAGACTTGGGCTGTCCTGTGTCATCGGAATATTATGTGCAGAAAAACGTTCTGAAAGAAAAAAAAACAAAAGAGAAAAAAATCTGGTCTTACATGGTACCGCTTTTGCGAGTACATCAGCCTGTGATTTCTGTGCTTCCATTCTCTCAAAGAACCGGAGTACAACGAATCAGACAAATAAACCACTGCAAATTGATCAACTTTTCCAGCTCAGCTGTTACTCTTAGATCGGCTTAAGAATACTCTGAGAACTAAATTGACTTATGCTTGTGGTGCACAAATCAAGATTACCATTTTCTTTCCCAGTTGTACATTAAATTACTCTTTTTTTTCTTTATTGTTTATGAATGAATGTGACGCATTCATCTGTTAACGGAAAAAGAGGAATTTCAGCTAAATTGTACAGGATCTGATCTCATGCGTTAAAATTATTTTGCTTTCTGAATGAGTCATTTGTCGTCATCAAATTTATAGTCTGGTCGTCCCAAAGTAATGGAGGTCATAAGCGTTGGTTTGTCTGCCTACTTGGCAGACTGTGAGTTAATCTGAAACCATTAAAAAAGTGATATTTCTATTCAAAATGAACAAGCACAAAAGATTTTTTTTTTAATTGAGAAATTAGATTTTCCAACAAAACCACATTTTCTGTAAAATCATTTTAGCACCACTCTGTATGTCAAAAAAAATTGGATGAAAAAAGTAACCAGTTGTAGAAATTCTCAAGAGAAAGTATTTCTTGAACTGTGGATCCTGAGGATGGTCCCTGCGTTGCACACACTTTACTTCATGCAGGTGTCATTCTGGTTTTCATCTTCTTTTCCACACCCTTTAATTCACGTGATGGGACTTTTGGTTTAAATGTGCCAACGATTTGCTTGCCGTGATCTTCTGTGAGTGCAGAGTTTCTAAATGTTAAGTTGCTGCTCAAAACTTGAGCTGTTGTAAGGAGAGAGTTAAGGATTTAATGTTGCTCAGTTTGAATTAAGCGTCTGATTTGGGGGCTCGAGAAAGGCCGGGGTCTCATCTGAGAACCAAAGATGAGGATCTTTGTCAATATAAAAGGACGCTTAAAAATCATATCCCTTATATTTCTCAGATATGCTGACCTAGGCTAACTCTGCTTAATGAAGCCTTGCCTTAACAAACTTTAAAATAAAAAACAAGGTAGATTTTTGGGTCACTGTTCAGCTTGAAATAAACGAGGCTCAGTCAAAGAGATGCTGCTCCAGTTCCATTCTGGGGTGGATTTTTTAGGTTACGGCGGTTGTGGAAGGCTGCCCTCAAAGCTCAGGCGGGCAGCACTCCGTGTTTTACTTAACATCCACGCTGCGATAAAAGCTCCTGACCTGGGATTAGCAGCGCAGAGTAAACACCCGAAAACACATTGGACTGGCACTAATTTGGGAGTATGTTTTCTAAAAAAAGGTCTCTGGATTATTAAAGACTAAAAATACCGGCAGCGCTTGGTGGGTGGTTGGGCTCGACAGGTGCATTAACGGCACAGTGGGGAGAGAAGTCTCATGGAGCCTTTTATTGTTACATTTCATGCTGTACTTGACCTTGGAAATGCTTAAACTGTAGCTTTCAAGTAAAAACTAGCAGTTATATTTTACAGCATTCCATTTCATGAGGCATTAAACTTGCTNAATAACTTCGCTTTTTGAAGCCGGGGTTGCCCCCCAAGCCCCTGACTGGGCACTGGGAGTGTGTTTTCCCGAGGTGCCTCTCTGCCTGGCGGTACCGGTAGGTGTTTGTACCTTTGGCCTCGCACAACTCGCCCTCACGCTTCGCTGTGCCCGTCGGAGCCATCGGCTTCTTCATTTGCTCTCTGCCAGGGTCGCTGGTGAGCTTTAAGCCTCTCTGCGTTTTCTCAAGTTGCCTTGTTTGCCCCGGGCTAGCTTTTGTGGAGGAAGCGTGTATGTTTGCTTGCCGGGCTCAAGAAGGTGTTTCTTTCCATCTCTTTGCAGCCTGAGCGGATTTCGGGAGAACAGTATGGAATTCATTCGGACGTTTGGAGTCTAGGGATTTCCTTCATGGAGGTATGCGAATACCTGCTGTCCTTTTCGTGTGCACGTCGCAAGAATTACGTGAAATCTTAACAGCAAAATATTTTAATGAAGTCTTTCTGAAGTCTTCTATATATGCATGCTTCTAACTGTTGCTAAATTTGTTGGCTGTATTTAGAATGGGTTTGTTCTTACTGTGTGCAATTCAGTTGGACAGAAAGAGCCTCTGTAGAAAGCATCTAAAAATACTTAAAACCCTCTAATAAAACTCTATATGAGAGTAAGAAGTAGGGTCTGGTATGTGGGTGCCTCTCCATCCTCTCCACACCTCTGGGACCAAAAATGACGGTATTTCTGTGTTGCATCTTCACAGGCCAAGACGCGGTGGGTTATCATTAGGGTTAAAATGGCCTTTATGCAGATTCAGGGTTCACGAGGGTGTTTAGAAAGGTTTCCCGCGAACTTTTCAAGCAGGAGAAGGTCTTATTCAAATGCAGCAGTTCAAAGAGAATGTGGTTGTAAACACGGTTATTCAGGAGGACCCACGTGTTGTGCAGGTTCAGTCAGGACATGGTCGGTTTTGATTCAGGAAAAGGGTTGTTTTTTCAGCTTAGGGCTCACCAGATGTTTTAAGAAAGATGAATTTCAATGACTTTATAAAAACAGCTGATTGATTATAGGAAAGATAACCCAGAGTGTATAAACTGAGTAGAAACACCTGTGTTAACAGTAGTGACTTGTCCAGTAGAATGAGATCTGGCTTGGGCTGGTCTGGGAGAAGGGACAGGTAGCTCTGGTCTGGTGGTGGCCAAAGCGTATGTTCACGTAGCCTTTTTCACACCAGCTTGGGCTCGGCTCAAACAAGTGAGCTCCAGTTGGAAACCCTTGTAGCCTTAACAGCTGGAGCAATAAACTCTCAGGAGCCTTCTTGAACTCCAGGACAGTCCAGTGAAAGAAATTCCCCCTGCTTGGAGCAGTTGTTTTTTCTATAGGAACAGTTCATTCAAACCATCTATGGACTTGGACCGTCTTCCTGGCACAGCCTGGCAAAGGCCATGATATGATTAACCGAAAGATGTTGGTCCCCTTCTCTTCTTTCCTCAGTATCATTGAGGTGAAGCTGAATCTATGTTTTGGTGAAGTGCAGCTGTTATTTTAAGCAGAAGGTTGGGTAGAAGTTCGGTAGTCTTGGTGCTGGCCCTCAGCATCTAGGCATGTTTTCACATTTTGTAGCCTGAAAGTTAGCTGAGACTGTTGTTTATGTTCTCAAACCATAAATTCCTTGCCAAATCAGTTTTAACCAACATGGAAATACTTAATAGTGAATCATTGCATTGGGATCTTGTAAATCTTTCGCAGAGTCTGACTGAAGCTAACTCTGAATTACAATAATGACATACTTCCAGGCGTCCCAGGGGACACAGTTCCCTTCGTTTGTTTCACTGCAGATTTCAATGGGTTGTGATGCTGGAGAGCCCTCACAAGTTTGGGAGAGATAGAGAATGTAATCACGCGCTCTGTAAATTAATGTAGCCAACAAAGAGCTAAACCAAGATTATATTATGTTAAGATTTGACTACTGTGTTCTTCCTGATTCCGGGTGGAGTAGAGTGATATCAAGGCAGAAGTCCTATAGAGCAAGCATTCACTGGTTCCTTTGCTGAATAAAAGATGTATTTCGATGTGCAGCAGCAATGTGATGATTTGCCACGTATAGATCAAGATATTGGTGATTTAGTTCAGGATCGCTAGCAGGTAACCTGGCTGGGCGCGGATTTGATTTGAAGGATGAATTTCACACTGTATTAGCCAAATGTAGGAAAATCCCCTTAATTTGCATTTGCTCTCCTCTTTTAAACCTCCTCAACCTTTTTTTTTCTTCCCTTTTGCTCTCTCACTTTCCACGATTGTCTTCAGAACCAGATGTACCTTTGGTTCTGCGCGCTTTGTTAATTGGTGTGTCATCTGGTCCCCCGGGACCTCTCCTCGATGCGATCGCTGTTTTATTGAAGTGGTTTGAGTGATGTGTTAAATGATGAAAGCAAGGACAGTGGCTTAGAAAAATGTCTCCAAAAAGGTGAAAAAGATGCTCGAAGAGCCACGCAAGGTCACTGTCATTAAAGTAACAACTGTATTGACATGGGGATTGGTAGCAGAGACACCTAGGCTCTTGTTGATGGAACTGTTAAAAAGGGAAGATAGTGTTGGCTGTAGGGTTTTAAAATCATCTCCACTTAGTGGTGTAATACTCCAATCCCTACAACTTCAAACTAGCACAGTTCTAGCACGTTAATTTAACAGGAATGGCACGTGGGACCAAGTTTGTGAGGGCTGTTCTGGTGGATGATAACGTAAAATAGCAGCTAAGTAAATCTTCTCATTTTCTTTAATATTCTTCTGAGCCTTCAAAGCGTCTTGAATTTCTTTGCTGCCGAGCAAGGTGTAAGGAAAAACCAAACTCTTACTTCTGAAGGTTGGACAAAACTGCCCCAAGAAAACCTACTGGCAGAGTGGAAAAAGCATTAGATATGTGAAAACTTGGCACCTAGGTTTTGAGAGATGGTGAGTGTTCTTGTTCCATTTGAAGTAAGAGATGTCTGAGGGTGCTCAGTCCTCCCTTTGCCAAACATAAAAATAAATTAAAAACAAATAAAAATTTAGAAGAAATGCTGCTAGCTTTTTCTATTATTACTCTTTTTTCTTTTTTTTTGAGTTTGTATTTCTTCAGGATTTTTGACATGAATAAATTTAATACATAATCTGTAAAACTGGTTAAAAGTGTTTAATCATAAATAGTTTGTGTGTTTTCCTGAGGTTTTTAGGTGGTTTTTTTTTAAGAGCTGTTGGGTTGACAAAGGAAGTTCAATTTAAACCAACGACATTGCTGTCACTACACTGAAGACTGAGTCAGCATTTTCCTTGTAAAAGCTGTTTTTTCAAGGGTTTATAACTCAGTCATAAAACACACTGCAGGCTGACTGGGCTGGGTCTGTCTGTGCTCCGTAACCCATCCCTCCAAGAGCCAGACCCTGCGCAGGAGGAAGGATAAATTAAATTGCTTGCTCTTTCTTGTTACTCTCCAACGTGACTCCACTCCTGCCTTGTGTGGCTGCTACTTGAAAGTCAACTTCAAAGCATCTGAAGTGGTAGAAAACACATCTTGTTGGGTTTCGATAGCAGCATGCTTGTGCAGCGGTGGCTTTTTGTGGAGATACTTGAGGAGGAGCTACACTGCTGTCACCTTCATCCGAGCTGCTTCTCTGGAGATAAGAGACACAAAGCTGGGTGAGAAGAGCTTTGGTGAGACTCTAGGGATGGTGTGTTCTCAGGTCCTCCTGCTTCCATAGGAGGGTGCTTCTTGGTTTTCTTCTGGATTTTACCATCTTGGAGCTGCCTGCCAAGGAACGGTGGCGCATTCTCAAGACGATACTGAGGATTCTCACACATGTCATGAGGAGAGATGGCAGGTGAGGAGAAGGGAGTTTTGGGAACGGAATGGAGTTTTAATCCGAGTTGTGCGTTAAGGCAAAGTATAGGCTTTGCAGACCTTTACCAGTAGGTAGAACTGGTTTTGTATTGAAGTGCAGAAAGTGAAAGTAATTTGCTTATGCTACAAAGTGAGTAAGTTTTGGAGATAGAATAAGAGCTCATGTGCTTGGCTGATGATACCTTCTTGCACCTCCCTTTGTATCACATCCTGGTCTCTGCTTTCCACTCTCCTCTGCTGAGAAAAACAGCTACTTTCCTGTGTTTCTGGCCTCATTTTAAAATTTACTTTTCTTGCAAAGACTCTCTTCTTCAGGGAGAGAAAACAAACAAGGAGTTTGTGTATCAGTTTTAATGTTAGAAACAATTTCTTAAAACTCCCAAAATGAGAACTTTAAGACTTTTGGCCACAGAAGTTCTCTGCTGTTTGTGTGTGAATGCAAGAGCTTCCAAGAGTTGCTAGTTATTTGTGGCATCGGTGTTAAGATGCTGTTTTAAGCAATATTTCAAGCAGCCATATGACAGATTTTCAGCTGTTTTGCGCATTCCCACATACAGGAATGCCAATATATATCCAACAAACATGCTTTACATAGTGTGTTTCAGGTACACATACATCTCTTCTGAGCAGGGTCAGTCTAGGGGGACTCTTAAGCGCACATGGAGATGGTAAGATCTCACTCAGCCCTTGAAGGCAGAGAGGAGAAACACATTTGAAGAGGGTGCTACAAGAGAAGAAGCTCTACTTTCAGACAATTCCCTTAAATCTCAGCCCCAAAGGTTGGTGGTCCAGCATAGTTTCTGCAGTAGCACTGGAGACTTGGTGAAGGTTTGGTAGAAAGGGCAACTGTGAATGTCTCTGTGACTGCTGGAAGCAGACAAGGACCATGCAGTGACCTACAGTGTCAAAAGCTACACTGAATAGAGGCAGGAGGAATATTAATTAAAATAGCCCATTAGAAGATGGCAAGGGTCAAGCTTGAAAGGGAAGTGGAAATTTGCATTTAATCTCCACACAGAGCAGGAGCCTGGATATTGTAACAAAACATTTGGCTGAAGTGAGGTGTCTCCAAGAAAGTCATGGTTCTTACTGGACTTGGCTTTGGCTTTTTTTGGTGCTTGGAATGAGCAGAATTTCATTTTGCATGTTTAAACAGGGGAGGCTGGGAAAGGCTTTGCTGTGGCGATGCTGATGCTGGTAGAGCCATGAAGAGTGGCTTGTAGCAGAAGGCATGAACTCAGCAAACATTTCCCCATTTCTACGCTGAGAATTCAACAAGTTCTTAATGCTTTAGATGGATCTGGGCACATTTCAGTAGATACAATAGGATGTGTCTTAAATTACTCTTTTTTTGATGATGTTGTTTTCCTTACTGAATTCCGGCCTTCTCTAATTAAAAAAAACAAGCTTCACTTCTGTGCCCAGCCATCTAGTAACCACGAATGCTTGGGTGTGATGGGTGTTCACTCTGTCGCTGCAAACAACTCTAAATAACGTTAAAATTAGAGAAAAGCCAAGTGTTTCTGAAAATGTTGGATTGCCATCTCTGTGGGCCCATATCTTCTCTCTGCTGGCAGCTGGGCCTCGGGCAGCCCTGGTTTCTGCAGCCCCAGCCCTTGGCCAGACTCTGCCTGAAAAGGAGCCAAGTTTTATGGAGAAAATGTTTAATTTTGGGCCTTTTTCTGCTTTCCTGAAGTATGGCTGGGAGCAGACCTGAGCCCTTGGCCTCGCAGCTTGTGCCACCGATAACTGCATAGGTTTTGTTTAGGATTGAGGAATGCAAGGAAATTAAAAGTGCGTTTTGGTTTTTTTTATGCAATGAGCCTCAGGTTGTTACATCAGTTTTTTTAAGGACTTGTACCTACTGTGATGCTTGTGATTTGCACAGACAAATCGTTGCACGCTTCACTTGGCCATTGAGAGTGGCTGTAACACACAGAATTTTGCTAATAACTTGAATTATTCTTTACGTAGTTTTAATCATTCTTTACAGAAACTTGCGTTTCAGAAAGTTGCACTTAGGAAAAAGCTTTATTGGGTTGGGTTTTTTTTTCCCCTTGAGCTATTTTGAGTAATTTCTCCAAGCAGCGGCCTTTATCTCTGTTGTCTCATCCACCGTCTTCAGCCACCAGGACGAAGACAATGTCCAGCCACGTCGCCATCTTAGTGGTAGCGGAATAAGAAGTTGAAGGCACCAGTGCCTGAGGGTTGGGTCATGAATTAATAATTGCTGTGTGGTGGGGGAGGCCCGTCAGAAGAGCTAGAAAGGGGGAAGTTGCCTCGCAGAGCGCTATCAATCACTCAGTGACCATAACTTCCAGTAATTAGTGTATTTTATGGGCCTTTGCTTCAGTGACTCGGAAGCACATATGCTCCACTCACAGCTAAACTTAGCCAGAGTAATATTCCAGGATGATTTATCCGCTTGCTGCACTGGGATGTAACCCTATATTAGGTGAAGATTGTGAACTAAGCTGCAATAAAGTGTAAGTTTAGGTACAGTTTGCGCGGGTTGAGACCTCAATGTATCATGTTTCTCAGCAATTGCTCTTAGGCCGCTGTGGGCAGCCCGGGCGGCAGCGAAATAAATAATAGGCTTCTCTACCTGAGGAGATAGATGAGTGGACAATTAAGGGATACAACACCAGCTCTGCTGTATTCAGAATATATGGGATTAGGTAATATAGATTAATGTTCCCTATTCTTACACTGTGTAGTAGAGCTGTTTCTACTTTTTAAAAGTCAAAAATGTAGAAGTGTTTGTCAATCGAGCCTGCCTTTTCCTGTCATTTAAATGGTTTGTAATAGCAGATGAACTCTCTGGTGCCAGTGGAGATAGAGAACAGCTGAAGCTGAGCTGCTTTTCCACCAGCACAACCAAATGTAAGGGTTTTTTTTTTTTTTCTTTTAGGGATTGAATCTAAACGCAGCAAACAAATAAGCAGGAAGCCTCTCTGCTCAAACAAGTAGTCTCATTAATCTTTATGGACCATTTGTGTGAATTTTGCACCTGACAATTTCCACAGATTGGCCCTGAAAGGCCAACATCCCACCTTTTTCCCTTTAGAAAAGGCGCCGCTATTCTGAGCGACACCTTTGAAGACGGAGCGGTAAAAGCCTGGTAATACAAGGGATTTGCGGCGGGGAAGAAGTGTGCAATTTAATCGTGATTGTCTGCGGTCTTTAGTTTGCAGTGCATTTACTATAGTTCATATTTAAAAGAAGTCAAAGTGAAACTAATTATCTTTAATTAAGGTGAATTAGGCTTTGATTTTTAATATATTTTATGTAGAGAGAGCTCAAACTCATCTGCTCAAGCCAAGGAATGTCCCAAAGGTTATTAGGGCATATTTCTGTTGGGCCTGATGGTATTAGTAATAACCTTCTTCCTCATAGTCCTCGACACGAACAAATATGTCACTTCATCAGTCTCTGTTACCCGCGCTTATGCCCCTCCGCAGGGGTCGCAGATTCCACAAGTTATCAGCTAATGGCGTTATACATTAAAAATTGAAGCTTTCCTCACTCTGAGGCCTTTCAAGGCTTTGTTCTTAAGCCCCAGACACTTTGGAGTGCAGCTGCAAACTATAGGCAGAAGATTAAATTAATTTGTAACTCTTTTTTTCGTCCTGCATTACTAAATCCTGCACATTTAATTGAAACCCTACTTCAAGATGCTTTGTGTTTCTGTTCTTCTTTGTTGTCAGTTTAACCTCAGAAGCACTTTAACGCTGGTAAATTGCTGTTATATCCTTTTGGATTTTTTTTTTTAACTGTGCAATAAGAGGACAGTGAAATTGATATTAGAAGGAAAGAAAAATCTTAGAGTAGTTTTTGAGGTATTTAATATTTATTAAGGTCCATACCCTGCAGAGTTTCAGGTGATTTTAAGCCATCTATCTAGGAAAGTATAAATTGGTCTTGGAATGAAATTTCACCTGGGGAATTTTATGTTATCCAGTAGTTAAGTCTGATTTTTAAAGTTTCCTGTGTCTGAATGTTCTGAAGTGGCGGCTGCTTTTCCATAAAATGAGGGTTTAACTGCAGTGCACAATCTAAATGCAAAATCCTTAGATGGAAATTTAATTGTGCAAAATGTGCACGAGGTAATTAAGAACAAATTTTAGAACACTTCAGACTATAAAGTCCTCCTTCAGCTAGATCACTAGCGATATTGTAAGTGCTTATTTTCAATTTGCAGTTATGCTGAGAAACATGGAATGTGTCTAAGAATAAAAACATCCCATGCTTTTCAGTATAACTGTAAATTAAAAAACAACTTGCACAACACAGACAATAATCTAAGTGTGAGACTTTATTGCCTGAGTGGCCTAAAAATATGTTTTGAACTTCCTTCCCTCAGTCACTTTCTGAACAGGACATGGACTGAGTTGCTGTGGTAATTCTCATTACCAATATACAGGCCAGGCACGTAAAGAGAGCTATAGAGAAGGTAGTTTGTTAGTGAGGATTTCTGGATTTCCATTTTTCAGTTCCAAAATTCTTGGTTACATTATTCCAATAAGTCGTTTTAATTCCGTGTTCCCTTATCTGCACATTAAATGTACGTATTTGAGCAGGGCTTAGGGCTGTTTTCCAGCCCTTCCATGGCTGCTCAGCACAGAGGGTTTGGGCACCTCCCTCTACTGAAACTGGCTGCCTTGTTCTTTTTGCTTTGTCCTATGTATTTTTTAGATATAATTTGATAAAAATCAACATCTACGCACGGTGTACCTCCACCTGTTATTTAATAATCTGGGATTGTATCTCAGTTTATTAAGTACGGGTTTAAAACCACCCCATAAAACCACCCATCTGCTCCTCTGTCCCAGTCTGGAAGAAGGCTCCTATCAGGTCCTTGCACTTGGAAGTGCACTTCATTTTTCAGGACAAAACCTCACTGAACAGAGCACTTTTAAGTGCTCTGATGTGCTATTTCTATGTCTTAAGAAAGTAATATTTTTTTAAAAACACTATACGCACACTACCCTCCTCAAAAACCTCACCCCTACACAGGCATGTAGTTGCTCTAAGGTGAAATGGTGGAGGAAAGTGTTCTTCTGACATACTTCTTGGTGATAGGGTCTGATTCTTGTTCATACTGCCATACCATCCTGGCAGTGCAATTCACTGGGCCTTCTTAAAATGATGGTTTTTACAGTTCATGTGTAGTGGGAAGGCATCCATAGGGAAATGAGAACCAGCTCCTTGAAGTTTAAGTGTTCCCTTCTCCCCTCCTTAATATCCAGAGCTACATAAAATACTGCTCGTTTCCCGAACCTAACTAGTCTGAATGAAAGTACTGTATTTTTGTTATAATGCCTTAAAAACGAAATTACAAGTTCCTGAGTTTGGTTGTGTAAATGCAGAGGAGATAAGTTTTTGATAGTGTATTAGTTTGGTAATTTACATTTGTTTGTATCCTGAATTGGGCTTGTGTTGCATATGTTTAAATGACTTCCTTTAGACAGATGATAGTGAGTATGAAAATCCCTTTAGTAAAGCTCTAATCTGTTTGGGTTTTGGTTGGGTTTTTTTTTCTTTACTTTAACTGTGACGCTATTTATAAATCTAAATCTACACACAGAGGTCACTGGTTGGCTGAACTTAAACCATTTTACTTAGTAAATTTAATTAAGAAAATACAGTGCAACTCATAAGCAAATGAGTTTTTCCTAGTTTTAAACCAAACCACCCTCTTGAGTGCTGATTGCCTTGCTCGACCCCTGGTGATATAGAAACAGGCAAAATTAAAAAGGACATTAAAGCTTCATTAAATCTGAAACACATTTAGTACAGTGACATATCTGCAGGCTATTTCAGGGAAGATTACATACTCTTTGGTAAGTTTCTTAATTTATAATACCTTGACAATGTTGGAGGAAGGAAACAACTCTGACTAGATGAATCGAGTGATGGTTCGGGAGGATGCGGATCTGGCACATCGCCTGTCCACCCCTGTGTTGCTTTGCAGTTCTCAGTCAAGGAGCAGCTTCGCCCAGAAATGTGTTTCTTTTTTAACAATCCCCAAGGAATTTGCATTTTGGATTCTCTAAAGCTCATTTATGCACCCTGTTCTTACACCTGGCAGAAAACTGGTCTTTCCCCAATTATTCTGCTGCCTTTGGGGCCCCTGCTGAGGTGTGGGGTGGTCAGGGAGAGGAACCCTCACCGAGAATGGAAATGCTTAGTCTGAAGTCATGATCAGGGCAGTCGTTTTTCTGCTTAAATAAGACCTGCAAAATGATGCCCTATGCATATAGCCATAATTACCTTCTAGTTCTACAGCGGGATGAATATTGCATTCCTACAAGCCTGTAGCTGTTTTAATGACTGTTCTTAAGTCAGTAGTCATTGGAAAAATCAGGATTTCTTCTCCTTCTGCTTTTAGAAAAGTGTTTGGCATTTATAGGTGTATTTCTAGGCCTTTATAGGCTCTCACAGCAGCAGTGCCTCTTAGGATTTGGAGCAGCTTCTTGGAAGTTAAGGATGGACCTCTCAAAAGAAGAGAAGATGAAAAAGGGTGTTTTAGAAGCTCCTGGTCCTTAAGACTGAGCATAACAGAAAACATAGGGTCTTTGCATAACTATTTAGCAGTGTATTTGAGGGCCTTGCCATCGGAGAGTGACTGGAGTTGACACCCTGAGCTGGGAGAAGCTGTGGACCAGACACAAGTGACAGAAAGGGTGGTGATCAAGCCTGCCTAGCTCAGGTTGGTTGGAGAGCAGCACTGTGCTCACTGCTGCACCAGTAACAAAGCTGGAAGGCAGAATTCACCCCAAAGGCTTGAGCCTTAAAGGCAAACCTGGAAGGCAAAACACGGAAGAAACCTAGAGGAGGAATCTAGCTTAAGGCATTTCACTTTGGAGAACCTGAAGAGATCTTCACTTGCCATCTTCATGTTGTTCCCTATTCCAATGCCTCTTGTAAGCCTGGTTTCTTACTGCTAGTAGGGATCCCCGGTCACCACCACGCTGATGGAGCAGACCATAAAGGCTCCTCCTCGGTCATTATGCAAACTCCCACTGATGAGATATTTAGGAATGACTGGGGTGATTTTTCAGAGTGATGGATGGAAATTTAGCTGTGCAGTTCCTGTAGTTGTGACGTGTTTGTGCAGTAAGAATTCGGAGACAGTGTCCAAACAGAGTAGCCCTTTTAGAACCAAATGCTTCAAGACCTGCCCTGCTTTCATGATCTTTTCCTCTGAGGATCTGAAGTGTATTTCTGAAGGCTCACAGCCAAATGGCTAGTACAGTACTAGGACCTTTCCCTGAACTGGTCAGACTCAAGTATGTCGACTGGTCTTTGCCCCATCCCATTAGTTCTCCACCTTGCTACAGCTCTGTCTGTGCCTTATTTTTCATACTTTGGAAAGTTTTGTGCTGGAATTTCATCATAGGTCAGCACATAGCCTGATCTGGAATCTGGCCAGGTCGAGTAACCACAGCACTGAGAGGCTTAGATTTCGGTGGCAATTCCTGTGCCGTGAAGCAGCTTTTGCCCAGCACTGACGTGTGGTTTAGCCTTTGCAGGACGTGACATGGTGGCTTAAACTTTGAGCATTGACGCTGTTACTCAGTCTGGTGTGAACATACCTAGTTTATCATGCAGATAAATCAATGAGAGTAGTGCATCCATAGTGTTTTTGGTAGACCTACTTCTGAAGGTTGCTAAACACAGGTTAACCAGGGTGTAGAGAAGCTCATCTGACCATGGTTCCTCTGTGGGCTTATCCAGAGAGCAGGTTAGAACAGAGCTGCTCTGAACACCTTTTTGGAGGAGTCAGTGTCATCTCTGAAAACCCTTGTCCCTCAATGAATAGTAGACAAAATAGTTTAAACTCAGTTGTGTTTTGCTGAAATTGTTTCCAAGGTTCAGATACCAAATGGGAAAACCTAAAGTCTTGTACAAAGAATTTATTATGGAATATTTATTAGCCATGGCATTGGGGCAAGAGTAATGTCATTGTTGGGTCTAATACTGATAGTAGCGGGTACTCCAATAACACATCGATTGACTTATAAAAAACAGTGTGGGCAACAAATCATGTCATGTGCATGTCATGTGCAAGTGAAAGTAGATGTGAAGAAGACAAAGCCTCGTTTTGCAGGTGTGCCTGTCTCTCTCCTGATGCCGCTCTCCCAGGTTCCTCGCTGGGTTTGACACCGATAAAGAAACAAATCTCGGCCATATAACCCAGATTTCACTCTGAGCCAGTTAAGGAAAGACTTTGGGAGTTCAGTGCATGCTCTGTGATACCTGTTCAGTGCAGATAATTATCAGTAAAGGTCAGTGTCGTTGGCCTCGCTGTTGAGGCTGAACTGGTTTAATTTAGAGAGTCCTCAGGAAGTTGGGCATCAAACGGCGTTACTGGGTGGCACAGACAAAAGAGCTTGAGAAATACCGAAATACTCAGAAACAAGGGGTAATTGTTGTGAATGACTCCATTCTAAATACAGCTCTTTGTGTGTTTTCAGAATTGCTTTTGCTGACATTTTCCAATTTATACAATAGTAAGAGTTGAGTACTTTTCTCTCTTTAAGAAAATGTGCCCTCCATGCAAATCTATATAACTAGACAAATATTATTTCCTTTCCCAGCTTGCTCTTGGGAGGTTTCCATATCCTCAGGTAAGATTGTTCATTACTGCTGTTTGCCACTGTGACATTCATTCCTATGTATGAAGGTGCAGAGAGCAATTGTGAACATTTGAGCCACATACAAATAAATCTGTCCTGTTAAATTGAAAAGTGGTATCTTGAAGGAGTCATTTAGAAGTCTCTATTGATTTTTTTTTTCTCTTTTTCTCTTCTCCAAACTCTAGATTTTCTTTCCCTGGAGACAATGAAAATTATGATGATGTTAATGATCGTTTTGTTGTAAGATTAAAAAACAATCCAGTATATACAACTGTTCTTTTGAAGCAGGAAAGCATATCTACTTCTTTTTCATATTTTAATTTTTAATTTCAATTTTGAATAATGGTACAATGGTCTTAAATCTTCTCAAATCAAAAATATAGTAAGAATGGAATACTTAAGGGAGCTCTGGATTCTCCCTTTTAAGATGACCTAATATTAGTATTTTATTTAGATACTGACATTTTCTAACTTTCCATCAACCTAACTGAGCTTCATTGAAGTTGGTGGTAAAGCTATTTCTGTCTTTGGTGTCAATGGTTAGACCAGTGCTGAGCCCTGTGTTACCACGTCATATTTTACTTTGTCTGTGTGCTTGGAAAAAAATGAAGCTCTGAAGGAAACAACCAATCCAGAAATAGGTTTGATGATTACTCTAAATCCTTATCGCAAGATGGATGTTAGAATTCACAGTAACAAACTATTCTGTAGTCCCTCAAATTATTTTTTCCTGGGAGAGGGGAAAAAGTGAAGTGTCCAGGGACTGAAATGAATTATTTGAATGTGGTTTTTACGTTTTCATATGTTTCATGAACAGCGTTTTCTGCATCTTGGTCTGTACAGATCAGAGTGCCTGGAGGCATGTCTGATTTAAAGGTGGTGTTGGTCTGTGCTCTTTAAGCATCTATTAACTTGCTATTATTATGCAAATAACTGTTGTAATACACATACTAATTTATGCATGGTTAGATTATGCAGATGCCTCACAAACATGGTTATTGAATAATAGGCTGGGACTCATTCTCTCTCCCATTTTTATAAGCTGTTTTAAGCAAATTCTCCTGACACTTTTATGGACTTGCCGAGATTTTGCGTTTGTAGTAATACACTGATTTTTTTTTTCACTTTCTCATCTCCTATGGAAAATATTTACTGACAGAAAGAGCCGTAGCTGGTTACCAGAACATACTTTGCATATTTTATCCATTTTTTAAAATGTGCCCTCTCCTTTGAGAGAGGACTGAAAAAGCAGCCCTTGTGTTGAAGTGTCCTCCAGTACGTTGGCGTAGTCACTCCCGCTCCTCGAGTGTGTTGATGTTCATTGTAGACGCTGTATTATAACACTAAATCAAACCTGACGTAGGGTCCCACTTCGGATAAACCTCTGTTTGCAGAAGTGTTGGATCTTGGGGAAAGACGTTCGAGCGCGTACGTTCTGTGTGATCCTAGACAAAAATTTGTTTTCTGAATGGGGAGCAAAACCTGATTGTTGGGTTCAGATGCTTTTTTTGCTATTCTAATTAAAAAACAGATCGGGTTTGTAAAAGATGTTTGGCGAGTCAGTAGTCCATGAAATGGTATATATTTTTAAATGTAAAAGAGTTGAGGAGGTGAAACTTGAAAATGCTTAAAAAGCTTTTCAAGCAACTGCTTTTCATAAGGATTTTTATGCGAAGAATATGTATTTTAGGCGTATAATTACATAGCTGGTCACAAGATCCCTTAGAAACCCACTCAGATTGGGGGGATAATTAGTGGGATTTTTGGGTTTTTAATGTCTAAATATCTATTTATCTCCCTATGTAAGGGCCTGCTGCTGCAGTCGCTCACTTGAGTAAGTCCTCCTCCCTTCAGTGGGCTGATTCCAACGAGTGAAACTAATCGTATGTGTGTTTGCTGAGTCTGTCCCTATTTACAACTTGAAGTTGAAATGGAAAGTATGGGTACACGTTTGGGAACACCTGAAATTTCCTGCAAACGAGTGTTTGTCTCCAGCTGTAGCTGGGGGGAAAGAAAAAAAAAGAAAAGTTTTTTTTCCTTTTTATCTATTTTTCAGACACAGACAAATGGTGTGTGTAAATTCAGTTTAAATGAATAAGATTTATAGGGGGAGTCATTACAGTGTGGAAATTCAGAACTCTTGCAATATGCCAGTAAGGCTAAAGGATAATTTTTGTAATTTTTTTTTCCTGGCCTTGAGTAGAATATTTTGCTGATAGAACTTAGTGCTTCTCATTTTCCACGTTTTTCTTTTGCTGCCACTTATTTGTCACGCTATGGTTATTTAATCTTATGTTCACCATAAAGTCTTACCTTGAAAGCACTTAAGCAGCTCATGTAAGTAGAGTTCC
>VXBJ01000981.1:1445555-1465555 GCA_013400055.1 Nycticryphes semicollaris
GATTGTGCTGTAGCGATCGCACTTCCGGAGGCCAAAACTGTCATTTAAGGTTCCTGGTGCATCTGTCTACGCCAGGCTTTTCACTGGCACCGGGAGAGTGTGAATAACAAATTGGATGCACCTGAGATTCGGATGATTAGTGTGTTTTGTGNCAACCGCCAGCGGAATTTTTTCATTTGATTGATGGAGAGCTTGATGTTATTCCAAACGGCTTTTTAAGCTGTTTTTAAGAATTATTTGAATAAAATGCAAGCAAGATATTGTTATAACGATCAAGATTATCTGTTAAAAATCTGTTTCAAATAAAGAACATGATAAGTAGAAAAAAAAGATCAAAAAGACGGGGGAAATGATGAATACAGAAGATGATATTTGTTAAAATAGATAACCCAGGGATTCAAATAAGTTATTTCAAAATGTAGTGAAAGTAAGAGAGACTTTAATTTAAGGGTCTTTTTTCTTATAAAGAGTTTATTTTTGCAGCACAATAAATAATGAGAACGAATTAGTCAAGAATTAAAGTTATAGTTAGGTTTTCCCCTTCATTTTGGTGTTTTGTTTCGGTTTTTTTGTGTGTTCTCCCAGCTTTTTCACCTTCCTTTTACCAGCAGCGCGAGCGCAGAGCGCTGGTGTCTCTAACTCGGAGAGACCGGACTGTCAGGCCTGTTAGTTCAACAAAATGATGACATATTACTCGTCTCAAGGAAGAGGCATTCTTAAATCCCACTGCAAAGCGAGCATAAGTGGATAATAGGAAATTTTATAGCCCAAGAAAGCATCCGCTCTAGACTTGTCGCTGGTTTGCTTTATAAGAGAATGCACCGGCAAAAAAAAAAAAAGAGAGAAAAATCCTCGGTGAAAGAAATCTGCTTTTTGCTCCTCCTGTCAGGGAAAGGTTTGTACTTTTCCCAAAGCCCAGCACATCAAAAGCACCGGGGGGACGGTGCGGAGCGCGCTGCGTGCGCTGGGGCCGGATCCTCAGCTGGAGCAAAGATCAGTTCTGCTCCGGGGACACCAGGGGACAATGCAGACTTACACCAGCTTTGGGACACGGCTATTTTTCTCAGCAGGAAAAGATTTTGCAAATGTTCCTCTTTTTTTTTTTTTTTTGTTTTATTTTATTTACTAATTTCTGATACCAAAGCTGGGTTGGGTGTTTTGGGTTTGTTTTTTTTTAACAAGATTATTTAGTTTTATCCTTTCATCAGCAAATCCTACCCTCGCTGTGATTTCTACAAGTAAGATTTAATTATAGGTCAAAAAAAGCTACTGTGCAAGCGCTTCCATTTAAAACAGATTAATTTATTTGCTGTATCTTAGTTTGCTAAATAATTGCATGTTTTTAAATGAAGTTGCTGCTTTCTGATCCCTGTATTAACATGGTCTAAGATTCTTTTTGTTATATGTAATCCATACTATTGACCAAATTTGGCCTGGTTTCATTTAAATGTAAGCAGGTTGTCAAGGAAAAAAATATTTAGTTTAACTTGGCATGTAAAGTAGCCGTTTTACTGTTGTTTTTTCAATTGACAGAAGCATCCTTTAAGCATTCATTTATTTTGTGAGGAAAAATTGAGGGTTGGTTACAGCACCTTTCCTCGTAAGAAAGAAATGGTTTTGCTTCCACATGTATCATTATATCTCACCATTTAAAAGACATTAAACACTGTTCAAATGCTAATGCCAAAATAGTGAATTAAATTATTGTGTAATATCTTAAATGTGATAGACTTGTGCAAATATTTTTGCTTTTATAATGTATTCCAGAAATCACTGACAATATTTTGTCATCTGCTATTATTTTAAACTCTTTACCAATTTCTTAACGTAGCTCTCACTACATACATCACTCAAAAGATAATAATACTTCAGAATATATTTTGTTGTATTAATTTTTCTCCTTAGCCAGAAATAAGTTTGAACTTAATGGGAGGTTGTCTGTTAGAGACTTGCTGTAATTTTTTTTTAGTTTTGTGTTTTCCAGAGGTGTTTTCTTTTTTGAAAATGGAGAGATTTTAGAAAAAAAAAACTGCTAGCAATCTGAAGTCCAGAGACACTTATATTTTTTAATTTAATTTTTCTGTCTTAATTTTTTTTCTAATGTAAAATTGATGTTTGAATAATATGTAGGTTATTAGTAAATACTGATTTTAGAATATGTTTTTAGTATGTTTAAAGAGTGGATTATTAGCTTATGATCTTGAAAGTCGTATGTATATTTTTCCGCTTTCTAATCCTTGCGATTCCAGGCGCTCTGAGCGACCAGGGGCTGGGCTGTGGTTTGTCACCCTCCATCCAGGACGTGTCCTGTGCCTGTTCCCTTGTCTCGTGTAAAACCTCCCACCAGGTTCCTCCACCACCACCACCAGCTTCAAACCTGTGAATACCTCATTTTACTACAGTGGGAAAATTAACTACTGCGGATAAAGACCCCTGGGTGCGTCTTTTCCGTCAGGGTGTAAGTTTGTGTTTTCCAGTGAGTTACGGTGTTGTCACCCTTCGCAATCTGGGTTGGGAAAGGAAAAGGCTTAATGCAATGAGCTCTTTTGTTGCTCGGTGCAGTTGTGATCTCACCTTCACAGCACAGGACTGATGGTGCCGAGACCTTTTGGCTGCAGAAGCTGAGCGAGATCCTGAAATTGAAATGATGGGTTTTTTGCCATGAGAACTACTTAATCAGGAGTGGAAACAAAAACCATCCAGGAGGAAATACTGAAACCTCTCCTGAGAGATTTTTGCAAATATATAAGGATCTCCTGCATGAGTTGGTGCTTCTGTGGAATGGGAGATGTTCTTGTAGTGCTTGGAAGGAAACATCTTTGAGCATCTTTAGGGGTTTGAGCAACCTGGTCTAATGGGAGGTGTCCCTGCTCATGGCAGGGTTGGAATTCAATGATCTTTAAGGTCCCTTCCAACTCTGACCAGTCTGTGATACTATGGTCTTCCCACAGTTGATGCCATTGAATGACTTGCCTGAATGAAAACTTAGACCTGGGCAACCGGCTCTCCCTCAGAAGAAGGATGGCAGTAGGAAGATTGATTTGTGTTGTTGGTTGGTTTAGGTGCCCATTTGCCAACTGTCAGCGAGTATTGAATTTAGTGAAAATGTACATCATCTGTGCTCTGAGCAGGCTCTCTTGGCTGGGATGAGGAGGAGGCATGGTTCCTCCCAACTCACCCAGGAACTGGAGCTGAATAGGGGTAAGGGTGCAGCAGATCCCTACTCCATTTCGCCTGTTTCCTTACCCAGGGTGCATCTGGAAGAGCCCAAAAATTAATTGTGGCTCTAAGCCTGGTCCTCATGGGTCCGTGAGGTTGTGAAGCACTTCTGGAGGTGGACCCTACTGGTTCCAAAGTTTACTCTTTGCTACATCCACAGACTGCTGACAGTGGGGTCTCCACCGGGGGCTGAGAGCTGTTCCCAACATGCCTTGTAAAAGCAGGCATGACCATCTCCTCCTCCTCTGCTGGGCCACGGTTGCTCAAGGAAGTGAGGAGTCTCAAAGGCCTGAGTATGAATGATTTTGAGGCCTAGGCAGATGTTTCCCTTCCACAGCAGCCATTCTTCTGCCAGCCCCATGGAGCCTTGAGTTTAATTCCCAAGGAAATGCAACACTACATGTGCTAGACAGTGAAATGACATAGGAGAGGAAGCTCATTGCATAGTGTGGTGCCTTTACTTGCCCAGACCCACTCAGCACTTCAATTTAGTTAGAAAACTCCACTCATATACCCAAATTTTAGCTGCTTTGGGTAATTTCCTTTCAGGTGTCCCTACAATTGTGTCATGTAGCCATCACAACTGATTTTGCAGCTCATCAGGGAAAGCTCAGGGTCTTTTTGGGTGGGTTCCAGTGACAGGCTTTAACCACTGACATTTCTACCTGTTTCCTTTCAAGCTAGAGGGGTCTTGTAGGGGTGGAGGGAGGGTCCTGATGGATTATTCTTCTACTGCTCTTCAGTGCTCCTGGTTTTAGAGGGTCTCTTGTTTCCTTGGATGATTTCTCTTCTCCTGTATTATTAGAGAGATTTGGTTGCTGCAGGGTGTAGTGGTAGTTGTGTGTGTAATGAACACAGAGGTGAGATGCAGCAGCATTGGTGGTTATCTAAAGACCCCAGTTCTTTCAGTCTCTCTGTGCTAGATTTCTGGCTGGTTTTGCGACTTTTCTTTGAGCTTTCACTGGGGATCCAGTGCCCGGGCTTAGACACAGTGCTCCATGGAGCAAGAGGACCCTTGGTGCATCTTCAGACGGTCCTCCTCCCTGGACACCCCACTATGGTGTTTGTCCTTGCGGTTTTTGGAGGGCTTTTTTGCTAGCATCGTGACATCATTCCTGCTCAGTTATGATCATCCCTTGTGTCCTCTAGGTTCTCCTGGTGTTCCTCACGGTGGTTATTTCACTAAGTGTGGTAAACATGAGTGACATTAAGTAAGAACTGGTTAGAACTAAAGCCAGCTCCTTTATTTGGTTTCTGTCTGACCACCCTTTGTTCTTCTTATTGCACGTTTTGTGATGCTTCAAACAGGGTCTTAAGCAGCAGTTTGCTAAATTTACTGTAAGACTTGCTTGTCCCACATTCCAGGGACAGGTTACCATTAGCACCTTGGTCCTACTCCAGGGTAGTAGTTATTGTTGGCTTCTTACACTCCCTCCGTAATTTCAACAGTGTGTACTTTTTCATGCCCACTTTGTTGAATTGTGTTACTAAACTCTGATAAACAGATTTCTGTGAGAAGTGGCTGCAGTTCAGTGGTGGATGAAATAATCTCTTTATATAAATTTGTTTGTAGACCTCTGGGAAAACCAGACTAATATAATTGTAAGAATATATTTAATATTAAGGTTGTTGTGAATTGTCTTTTTTTTTATTATTTTGAGATTATTTTTATTCAGGTTTTTTTTGTCCTCTGTTTTGTGACAGTGATTGGAGTTTGCCATTTGCAAAATCCACAGATTGGGATGAGGAGGGATGTTCAGAACATCAGGACCAAATTAGGGGGGGTGTCAGTCTTACTGGCTGTAGTGCTTTGACTTCTTTCAGAAGTATAACCGTTCCATGTTGCAAGACTTCGTAAAATATGTCTGAAGATCTCACTTTTGTTCCAAGGGAAGGCTAAAGCCCATGGTGGTGAACACCATGTGGAAATGCTTACGTATTCCTTTTCCATTTCTATGACTGCAGAGACAATGCCAGTGTAAGTTGGTCACTTGTCAATAGGGGACAACTTGTCATTTCTGCTGTTTGGTAAAACTTAATCCTCAATCGTAATGATTAAAAATATGTTATATATAGTTCTAAAATCCACAGTTTCCTAGATTAGGAAAATAAATGTTCTCTACTGTGAAGCCTCCAGTAAAGATCATAACTGTATGATTTGTTGGTATATGTATTTTTCTATTAAAAAAAAAAAATCACTAGCTTGAAAAGCAGTATATATGTAAAGAGAAAATTTGTTAACTGATATGGGAAGATCTAACCCTGGGTCACCTGCAAATCTCTCAAACAAGAGCTCCAGGGCAAGTCCTAATTCCAGAGAGTAAAAGCGAAAATTAAAGCTATAGCCAGTGACTCCTCTAAGTTACCCGGGGTGGATTCATTTGAGTTCTGTTGATTGTGCTTGAGAATATAATGTGAAAGGGATGGTAGAGGTCTTCTCAGCCACTTCCCGTCCAAAGTATCTCCATGGAGACAGAAATATAACCTGATGGTCTGTCAAAAGTTGCCGTTCATAACCAGAGGCATTCATTAAATAGGAGGCAAACTTTTGCATTTTTAACCAACCTAAAAAAAAAAAAAAGCCATTTGGAGAATGTGCTTTATGGAGTAGTTTATCCAGATACCACTGATATTTCATGACCTGAGTAATAGTCCGTTAATGTGATAGATTTATTTATCATTTTCCTTGCTGCTTCAAATTATAAACTATCACATCCAGTGAGTGGAGGAAAAAACCCCACAGCAAATACAACACAGATTCAAAAATATCTCATCTGATCTAATTCTGCAAATTTGTGCAGTTTTGGTTGGATATTAAAACCTTAAAAAAGCCTTCTCACCAGCTGGATTTTCCAGCGCTGAGCAGGTCAGGGGCTTAGGCACGTTCTTCTGGTGTGGCGGAGGGAGAGAGGCTTAAAGTGACTTTTTCTGAGGTCAGAATAGTAGGTTTTGGTACTCTTAAAATGCACACCGTGCTTTCTTTGTCTTCCTTTCAAGCAGGGTTTTCACTCCTGTCACTGCTACCATTTCACTATTTGGAATTAACCGCGGCAGTGACAGTCTCTGTCCTGGTCCCCTGACGTTCCGAGCATCGCACGGGGGACACCCCACACCAAACGCTCTGGCTTTTGAGCTGCACATGGATCCCTCGAGATGAACCTGCCTCCTAAACTTCTTATCCCCCAGCAGTGCAGGAAAACCAAAGGGCTAGGGGTGAGAGGGGTGTGGGGGAAGAAAAAAAAAAAAGGAGTGTGGGTGAACAGGAAGATAAAGCATTTTATGTTGAGTACTTTTAAAACTGTTTTTAATGTGCTATAAAACTGGATGCTTCACTTTTTCATGAACTGTGGGCAAAAGGAGGAGCAGTGGCTGTAAAGTTGTCATCAGTTAGGTTTGGTTTATAGTTGCAGCGCCTGCCCAATAATGTGATCTTGGAAAAGGTAAACAACATAGTTTTAACAGTGAAAAATACGCCTAATATAAATACAGCTAAGTTCATTGCTGTTCAGAACTTGAAAAATACGTCTGTAACGTTGCATTTTCTGGTGGAGTTAACAGAGGAGCACAGTGCAGCCTTACGAGCAATATATCTGAGCCAGGGAAAATAGGTAATACATCTAACCAGGGAGTCTCTGTGGCATTCGCATGGAGGAAAGCACAGTAGCTTTATTTAATTGAGAAAATGAATCAATTACAATGATGTTGCATCATCAAATGCAAGGGAAATAGCAGATATGTCATTACATCGGGTAACAGTGTTAAAAAGTAATTGAGTGTCTTAAGCATTTTGAATCAATTCCAGGTACTGGCACAGCTACCTTAATGCAAAATTTATGAAGATGATCTCAAAATAATATGTCGCCATCAAAATTGTGTAATAAAACCTGGTAACGATGTGTGTACGAGCGAGCACGCGTCTCTGGCGGAAGCAGGGCCCGCTGCTCCAGCGGAGAGTTGCAGTGCCACAGGAAGAATTCTCTAATACTTTGATTTGCCTTGCTTTATTTTTTATCAGGAGCACTGAGCGCTTTTATTAGAATATCTTAAATCTTGTTCTGAAATTGCATGTAATTGTATCTGCACTGAGGGTACTGTGTACGATCTCACCTCTATTGCTTTTCATGACAAGACCGATTTTCCCGGTAAGGAAATGTGACTGGTGCTCTGTTTGGATGAAAAACTGAATCACCCGTTCATGTGCACTCATCTAAAGGAGCTCCGAATTGTCCCTATTGAATAAGCCAAGTCTGCTTTGCCATTGAGCATCTGGAAGTGAAGTATTTAAAAAAAAAAAAAAAAAAGTCTTTTTATATCCACAGAATATTTTGCTTATTAGCAATAACACAAACCAGCAAATTTATGCTGTTAAATTGTAATAGGTTGCCATTGACCATTAAAAAACCATAAAGGGCTACCTCTATCTATTTGTTATTTTATTTCCTTCTTTGGCAAAAAATAGAATTGTACACAGAAACTTTATGTGTATATTGGTGTGCTGCTAATACAATAATGAGAGTCTTCACGTGTGCATAATCCCAGCTATTTCCTTGGTGCTAGTTTTCAACCTCCTCTCTATTACATTTTACTACCTGTAAAGTATTACTGGAGGATCCTGCCTCTGGCTGGGTGCTGGGGGGAAGCGCTTCCAAAGCTGATGGCAGCCCGACAACATTCATCATCCTGGCACTATACAACAGAGAATATTAAATGTAAGGGGCAAGCCAAAAAAACTGTGTTAGGAGAGAAGACAACATTTTCGCTACGGACTGCGTTGTGTTTGCGTGGTGATTGTGTTGGGTTGGGAACAACTTTGTGTCTCTTCGGGAAAAATATGTCATTAATTATCCACGCCCATTAGAAAGGGTAAGCATATACAAATGATAGGAGTACCAGCATCCCTAAATTCAGTCAGATGTTTCACATTAGGTACCTGCCCTGGGTTTTGTATTTAATTGTTTGTATAGTAATGCTGCCTTTGTTTTCTTCCTGTAAGGGCAAGGTGCTTGGCCAGTATGGGCCAGAGTATTTTGTAGCTCTCTGTAAGCAGCCCGCGTGGTCTGTTCCTACAAACTCTTAATTAATTTCCCAGCCAAACTGATGCTAAGACATTTAAGGAAGGGTCGGAGACGACTGGTAACGAGTCTTTCCTTTGCCATTGAAAACAATGCAAAGTTCATCAAACTTTCCAGCCTCGCAGATGGCAACGCTCTGCTTATCGTCAGAGAGAAACTGGGTTGGAATATATAAGAAACTTGGGTAAAAGTGAAGTATTAAAGGCTTTCCTGAGCAGCGGCAGATACTTCAACCACATAATTAAAGTTTTCTCCACAAAAAAGGGATTGTGAGCAGAGTCTGGCAGTAATCCAAAATTCTAATTTCTGACTATGATTTAATTTCAATTTTAAATAAATCGGTTTTTAATTTAAAAAGAGTGAGCTTCATAACATTAGCAATGATTGCAACATTAAGCGCAGTGTTCACAATCTAGCAATATAAAACATTATTTATATCTGAATCGTAAACAGCCTTTTGAAATGGATTATGGTTTTTCTTCCTATTCTAATACAACCTGGAGGGTACTAAAAAGTGTTGTGTGAAATTAACATTCTGCTGACTTTCGCCTATAAATGAGAAGCGAGCTATTAACATTTGTGTATTTTCATTATGTAAATTGTGTTAACACATGCCCACAAATTGCCACCAGCGATGCAATAATTTTCTCTCAGTGATCATAATGTGTCCAAGTGAGTCATTTTGATTATGACATGCTAATTACATATTGCCTTTTTTCAGATTCAGAAAAACCAGGGATCTTTAATGGTAAGCTTTATGAGTTCAGAAAAAAATTCACTTTTCTTTTTCCTGATGGCTGCTTCCTCTGCATGCTTGAATGCCTTGTTTTAAACTTAGCAAATTGCATTTTGAAGAAAATGCAAACCTTTAACTGCCTGTATTAGATTAGGTACCATTAGAAATAATAGAACATCCTGAGCATCAATGTTTTTATAAGAGTTTGCTGCTGTTGATTAATCTTGCTATATTTTATTGCATTAATGATTTTTTCTTTCCACTCCACTGTAAAGATATTGCATATAGGCTAATACTTTTTCCCTCTCTTCTTTCCATTGCAGCCTCTCCAGTTATTGCAGTGCATTGTTGATGAGGTGAGTCGTCGTCTTATGTGCTTTCACTCCTAAAGTCATTCCTAATGGAGTGGAAAGCTTATATTTTGTTTCCTAATGAAGCACAATGCCCAACATCCTCCGAGCACAAGTTGCCTTGTGCAGCTTGGAGCTCTCGAACATCAACTGGCCTCGTCCCACTTTATGCTGGTTTTCTGCTCTTAATATCGAGGCTTTGAAAGACTCAATCGCCGCAAAGCCTTGTCCTTTTAGCTATTTAGGCCCTAAAGCCTCAACACCGTCGTGTGAGTTGATCCTCTGCAGTTGCCAGATGGGTTGGAACAGAGACGTTCAAGTGCCGGCAGACTTTATAGTGGGCCCAATTCACACAGTTTAAAGAGGCAGAATAAGGCTAAGGAGGGCAAGAATGAAGTGCGAGTGGGAAAGCACCTGAACATTATGTGATTTGGTTTTTATTTAATGAGAAGGACAAAATTAAAAGCTGCGATGGGGGAGATCCAGGTATGAACTGCATTCAGTCCAGCAGACTGAGATTCAGTGGCTCACATCGTGTTTCTCAATGGAAACACTTCTTGCAGCTCCCATCTCCCCTCCCAAACTGAGGTGCAAGCAGGGGTCCCAACTCCTGACAGGCAGGCAATAGCCGAGGGCAGGCTGCTGTCACTTTTGCCTTGTTTTTAATGTTTAATAAGATGATTATGATAATTGGGAAGTTTGAAGAAGGAGAAAATAAAAAAAGCCATAATTTTTTTAAGATTAGCAGATTGTTGTCCCTGGCTCGTCAGGTTGGAGTCACTGGGGGTTGACGTGTCCATTTAAACCATTCAACTACATCCAGCCTGTCCCGTGTATCGTGTTTATTTAGGTTGGTGTAAGCTCATGGCCAGTGTGATGCTGTACCTTGATTGTGTCTCCATCTGTAACTGCTATGAACTGCTAAACCCATCGCCCTTACCTCTGGTAATACAACACAAGTCACTCTCACCACCCAGTGAATTGGTTGGTGCTTGTCCTGAGCAGTCATCCCAGATTCCCACCCCCTGGCAAACCGCTGTTAATAGACCCGATAGACCCGATGACGTCAATGGTATAGAACACTCCATTGGCCATTCCATTGTTCTGTCTATGCTTATTCTCAGCTTCTAGGAGAAGCTGGAAAAAATACTTTAATAGTATAAACATCGCCTAGCAACAACTAAAACAGTATGTGTTTCTGTCCTTTCTTTCACACCAAATCTGAAAACACAGCAAATGCTGGAAAGAACATTAACTCTTTCCCAGCTGAAACCGGGACAGTGACTTACTGACTTAGCTGAGCTTTTTAGAAGTGACATTTGGGCCCTGAGGGATGCAGTCAAATTAAAATGAACAAGTAGCCTTTGTGTAAAGGGAAGAAGTTCTTATAATCCTCCAGCTGTGCTAGCTCTTTTACCTGGCTCTTTATGGCAGTTTGGTTGTTTGGGAGCTTTTTAGGCAATTCTACTGCTTTAATCTTTTTCATCCATTGTTATTCCTGTTACATACATCTGCAGTCAAGGCATGGAAATTCCAAAGCAGCAGTGCTGTATAAACCAGCAGCAAAAGGCCATTTCTATCCTAAAGAAGTTAAGTTAAAGATGCTTGTATTTATATTTGTGTTTATTTGTGGTTTGTTACTTCTAGGCAAATTACCATTAAATGGGCTGGTACTAGTGCCTGTATCTAAATTCAGTATTCTAAAACTGAGCCCTAAAGACTTGCATGTTACGGTAGAGCTTCTTGCAGCTTTCACATCTTTTCCTCAAGATCAGAATTGCTTCAGTCTTCTCAGAAAAAAACTTGAACCGAGGAACTTTGTGCAGTCTGTGAATACCTGAGTGAGTACCGAGCTAGCTTTAATGGTATTTTTGGTATTTACTTGTTTTAACTTATTTTGTGTTCAGCAGTATGCCACGGAGCCATTATTCTCCTGAGCTGGCGGTTCAAGGGTGCACTGTGCTCGTGGGCACGTTGAGACGTCAGGTTACAGAGAATAGCTCAGCTGAAAGTTCTTTAAGTGCAACTGGCTTTGTTTTGCAACACACTCGATGTCTAAATGGAAGTTGCGTGCCATAACGCCGAGAGCCTGGGGGGAAGAGGAGAATGGATTGGCTCTGTAGTGTTATTTGCTTGGTACGTGTGTATTGTTAGAGGGTCATTTAATAAGATATATAGCATTTAGATAGTGGCTGCCACACCTGGAAGTGCAAATTCTTGACGTGGCGCTGTCTTGGAGGACATTTATATTAAGGGTTATTCTGGTCTAGCTAATGGGTAGCAGTGGCTTTAGCAGATCCTCCTGCCTTCTGCTGTGTACAGAGACCTCAAAGCAAAATGTGTTTAACTCGTGACTGTTTTTTTCTTTTATTTTTTTTTTTTTTTACTCCTCACTTTGTCTTCTGTAAGATGTGCCTCCTGGGGAGTAACAGAGGGACCTGCTTATTTGGCTTGTACTCACTCTTCCTTCTACGCAAGGACCTTTTGAGAGGGAAAGTCTCTTTACTATCGGGTACCATACAGCTGTTGTTGCTATCATGAGTATTAAAGATTAGAAATGCTTAGTGATGTAAGACTGATTATTTTGGGTCAAATTTTCCCCTTGGCTGTAAAGAGGTCCTAAAACTCAGAAGAGGTAGGAGCAGAGCCCCTCTCCCACAGCTGCACTATGCAGCCCGTCCCCACAGGAACCCCCAGATACTGGTGCAGAATTCCCCACTGACCTTAATGACGATCAGAACAGCAAAGAGTGACGATCTGTATCTCGCCTCTTGCTCCAAACAGCCAGCTCACAGCAGCACTCCCCCAATGGCACAGCTTCTGGATGAGCCATAGTGTCAGAGGATACGGGAGGGATAGATGTGCGAGGGTGGGATTGAGCTGCCGTAGGAATCTTTGGTCCTTGTGTAGCTTCATGCCATAGGAGTAATTTGCTGACGTTGTTGGGGTTGGAAACTCTGAGTCTTTTTTTCCTGAAGTCCCTTACAATGTCTTCTTATGTGACAGGGAACATTTTGGACTTCTGGCTTCTAAAATTGGGATTAAACAGCTCTGTGGATGTGAGCATTTCTTGAAATTGGGTCTTTGCTGGCGGCGTGTTTACCCCAGTCTCTGCCCCTGGAGCCAGACTACAAACTCCAGAGCTTGATACAGGGACAACCTAGAAGTTGTTAAAAACGATGAAACAGAAGCAACATTAAGACCTTGATTTGTTATATTAATTGCTTATTATATTGGTAGTCATAGGGGTTTGGAAAACTGTTCCATGCTCCACCAAAAGACAGCAGAATGTGAAAGCTAATGTTCTTGTTCATTCATAATCATCTTTAACTCATAGGATTTATTGATGACTGAACTAGTTAAGAGGTTGCTTCTGTGTTACCCGGGTACCCTGGACTTTCCTTGAGCTCTGTAGGGTGGTGCACTGTGGAATAAAAAATATCCGGGGGAGTTTTTAGGTATTCTGCAGTATTGAGGGGTTTTGAGCTTTTGAGCTGTTTTTAAAGTCTTAATCAAATACTTGAGATGCACTCTGGCAGTGCAAGAAGTCTGTTGGTTTGTCTTATTACTTGCAGAAATTCTGCAGGATGAATAAGTGAATTGAGGAGCAGGATAATTTAACCAAAAATAAGTCAGGTACAGTTCTTCTCAAGTAACACTAAACTATGCCTGACTTTTGTTGTTGTTGCTGTTAAATTACGCTATTGGGCTTTTAATGGCATTGGTTCTGGAATTATTTTTTTAATGGCAAAATCAGCGAGGAGCACTGTGTGAATAGGCTACGTGCCTGCCAGGACCTTTATTTTTAAACATGTGGTAACTTACAGTGAAATCTGATCCAGCTACAAATAAGACACGCTCATTTAAGCAATGGTCCTAATCGTCACAGCCTCTCCCACCATGATAAGACTCCTGCTTCTGGTCCAGAGATGAGGATACACCAGTCGTTAACGCGGCTCATCCTGCAGCACAGCCAGCAATAAAGGCAGGCGGCCGATATTTGAGAGCTGAGAGTCATTTAATAATCTAGAGCTCAACTTAGTTTGTCTCCAGCTCACTGAAATGTTGTATGGACAGCAGTGAGCGGTGCAGAGGAATCCCTCTTGGGAAGGACACGCATCGCTTGCTGTGCATGTGGTCTTTCCAGAAACGCTCCGATGGGAAGGAGAACGGAGTCGTGCTGGAAGCAGGAGCCATTGCCCAGCTTGGAAGGTAGAGGTGGCCCCATGTTTCGTGGTCACGCAGCCAAAGAATTTGCAATTCAACCTATTCAGCACCAAGATTCCGCTTCAAAAGCGCTAGGTGCATTTAAAAAACAATAAAAAATTTTGTCATGGGAATGTGTTCCAGATAATAATTTTTAAATGCAAACAACAGAGCCCCAGAATAATGCCATTAATGTTGCAGTGGAGAAACGCAGGCCACCCAATTTTCATTTAGTGGGTTGACTCTGAAACCTAAAGATTGCAAATAAATTCAGTTGAAAACCTTCCTTGCTGCTCACCATCTCAGAATGCCTCCTATGGTTATTTTTTTTTTTAGCTGACAAAAAAATCTATTCCCTTCTCAGCCTCCATATCTCCAGCAACCTCTGGGACAAACCTACGTGGTCTTGTCAAGCCGCCTCGTTGCTGCTGTCTGCAGGAGTGACTCAATAAATCAAATTCCACTTCCGAGCAGAGATTATGAGAACAGTAGCCTGGATTATAATTATGCACTTTCCTTTAAACACATTAGAAAATTCTCAGCTTACAAGGTAGATGGGGTCCTCTAAATTTTTAGTTTGGTGTAAGCAGTGGGTTTAGGTTTTCAGGAAAATCAGAACTCCAGTCGTAGCCTATTTTTGTGTTCCTTGCAGCTGGTTGAAAAAGTGGCATTATTTTTAAGCTTCTTTCAACCTGTAGTTACTCATTTCCCTGTTACCTTGTTGTCAAAATGTATTAGGTAGGAAATTACCGCACAGTTACTTCCTCAGCTATATTCCAGATGCAGGATTTCTAAAACCTTCTAAAAATGTCGTTTTGCCTGATTGCCAGTCAGACCAGCCTTTAGGAAAACACCTGGGTTGATTGCAGCTTGTATATGAAGATCCCAAAAGGCCAACCCCGACAGCTCTGAGTGTTTCAGCACGTCAGCTTCCCATCCCATCCTTTCCAGCCCGTTTTTGTCCGCTCTGCATCCGGAGAAGGTTGGATAGACGAGACTTGCATTGTGGAACGCATCCAACAGGCAGTTCACCTGACTTAAGCAACTTCTTTAAATTTTCTTTAAGCTCTCCAGGGCTGTTTTGTTTGACCTTTATTTAGTTAGAGTATTCCTTCTAGGAAAGCAATTATTGCCAGCCCCCTGGGTGGTGGCTGTAAACCGGGTTTTGCTGTACTTGGAGCAGTTGTGGTCACAAGCTCTGTAGTTAAGCATCAGCTCTAGTTTCTAACCCTTTTTTCTTCATAACCTGAAATAAATTAATTTGGGTTTCAAAGTTCCCTTAGCTTGTCTCAGTGCAATAAGAACTTAGGTGTTAGTTTCGGCTTTCTTGAAAATTTTTTTAAACTCTGTTGAACTAGGGGAAAAACCCACGGTTTTAGTTAAATTATTGTATTATTCCCATTACATGAGAAGCTTGAGGAATGAAGACTTCCAAGGGCAAATCCTACTTTTACAAATAGGAGGCAGCGTTGAAAAACCTGCCTGTTGTGATGAGTCATACAGAAATTTAAAAGCAAAATTAATTAGTTGTACTCATGGATCCTTACTCTGATAGCTTGATGGGTAAGTAGTGAGAAGCTTTCCATGAGTTTCTTGAGCGTTTCTGTTAAGTGCCCCCACAGAGATACTCGGTCTCACAAGACTGCAGTTTAATCTAGCTCAAGGACTTCACAAACTCCACAAATCAAAGACCTCTTTTTTTTTTTCTTTCTTTTTAAATTCATACTCTAGAAATATTTAGTCGCATCTGTTAATGGCAGTGCAGTGTTAATGCTGAGCTGTGAAGCATTTCAGTCTCAATAAAATTTCAAATTTTCCCATGGAAAAAATAACTTGCACTTAATACTTGTATCCTATGCAGTTGTTTCTATTCCCTTCCTTTTTCACTTGCTTGAACAGATCCCTCTATTTGTTGCTATGGCATAGCCCTAAAAATTCACAGCTTGATCAAGTAGCAGAGTGAAGACCGTCGCCTCTCGAGTGTTGAATTTCTTAACCTTATGCATCCATCCTACATATTGTAATTTCTGTAAATGAAGTAGAAAAGTCCAAAGGCTCAGAATGAAGGGAGATTGTTTTTTTTTCTCTTCAGATTCTCAGGTATTGATTTAAATGCACAAACAGCGATATTTAACCCTGAAAATTTCTGGAGTTTTGAGGATTTCCGTGCAAGAGAAGCCAGTGTTAGGATATACACACCTGTGTGTACATGAGCCCGCCATAATTTGTCGTGTGAATAAGTTGTTTTAGGGTATACTTTTATTGAGACGGAAACTGTGACCTTACTAGTGTATGAGATTGAGACACTTACATAGGAACAAGGTAAAACCACAGGTAGGAATTGCTGAATAATTACCTTTAGACCAACCTGAGCAAGAACCTTCCCAAGAGGGCAAGCTCATTTAATGGTTCCTAAAACTCAATCTTGTGGATGTCAATGGTCATGCTTGATTATTTGCAGCAGTGTTTTATGAAAAAGCAATAAAAATGCATTGGGAGTGTACAGAGGAGAAAGGGAACAATAAATGGTTTTAGTTTTTCACTTGAGTCCCTTCGGTGCGAACAGGTAGAGGCTACGTTTCATGCTGCTGTGCCTTAGCTATTTGAAATGTGCGTGTGTGTGTGTATCTACCCAAAACACTGCTGTGCTCTGCTGGCTTATGATCGACAAGAGACCAGCAATGAGAGGAAAAAATTCTTATGTTTGTTTTAGAGAGAAAGCAATTACAGTTACGGTTAAAGGACTAACCTGTTTTCCAGCTACCTGTACGCTTATCTGCAAGGCCCTTTAGAGAGCCCCATGAACAACTACAAAGCTTGGCGAGAGGTAGAAAATGTCCTGTCCTACACTCTAGATTATTCCTGATGTTAATTACACTCTTCTGCTTCTTTCCTTCCCTCTTCTGGGCTCTGAAAAGAAACGTTCTGTAGGAGTAAATGCTGCAAAAGTGACAATCAAATAGCCCCAAGTTTCTACTGACTTGGTTAAGCAGGAGCATCTCCATGCCTTTGGTGGGAATGTAAGGTTATGCATACGTGATGTTTTCAAGAACTTGGGGAGCAGGTAGTGCTGTGGAGAGAATAGCTGGTCCTCACGTGATTTGAGGTGTTAAAGGTAGGCTGAGTGTTTTGGTGGATAAAACACTGGCCTTTCGACCTTGGTTCCCATCCAGCTGGAGATCTGGAAATAAATGAGTTTACTGCTGACACTCCAATCCCAGCAGATGAAACTTCACACCAAAATGCCCCCGCGTATAATTTGTCACATTTGGCATCTGCTACTAAGAAAAGAGCAAGAAGCGACCTGGCGCAGAGATGTAATCATCTTTCACCTTCCTGCTGGGGGTGGGAGTGTAACGAGGACAATCCAGAAATGCTTTCAAGCCTGGGCCTCTGAGCCACCTCTAGACATCGCCGTCTTCTGCAAACTTGTTACTTGTAGGAAATCACCTGCCATTAGGTTTGTGCAAAGCTTTTGAAGTAGATTGGCTGGAAAGTCAGAAATTTATTTATTTATTTAGGAATACTGTGAAAGTTGTCCTTGTAGGAGTGAATCCGAACATGTGCAATGTTGTGGTTTCTTGGTCTGATTGGAACAGCTCGGTAACTGCAGTGCATTTATTGCATGTAATTGCACTTTGTGGTGCATCTAAAACTTAAGTTTGACTGGAAAAAAAAAAAAATCACTATTTGGCCAGAAAGGAAAATGCAGCTACTGTATAAAAATACACCTGTTCTTTGAAAGCTTTAGTAAAAGGGAAGCTGGAGTGCATAAAAATTCTTTAATCCTAGAGATCTTTTTAAGCTGAAGTGATAAGCCAGAAGAGCTTTGTAAAGCACACGCGTTATTTATTAAATACTGCCATTTCAGCATCAGTGGATGAGCTGCAGAACAGGAGTATCTGCCCAGAGGAGATGATAATTTCGAAGACAGGGTGTGCTGGCGAAACCCAGAGGAGAGAGGAGCTGAAGTTTGGTTTGCTGGGTTCTGCTAACTTCCCTCCTGTGGCCATGGAGCCATAGGACCATGGCATTTCCTTCTGCACAAGCATTGCACTCCGGAGAGAGTATTGCAAAATAGCAGGAGCTGTGGGGAATGGGGAAATTTAACCCTTTGCAGAGAAGGGAGGGAGCTAGCAGATGAGAAGAGAGGGGTAAAAACTATTTGGGCTGCGCAAGGTTGGGAATACCAACCTCTGTTGCCCACAAAGTGGAGCTGAGCTCATCTTCGAGCCTGTGCTTTTGTCTGGGGACATCTAGGTGACAGGCTGCCATCGTTCGGAACGTGGCTGCCCGGCAGCCTGGCCTCCAAAGGAAGGAGGTAGGAAGAACACAGGTTTGATCTTAACACGTAGCTGGGAGCTTTGCCATCGCCTTCATGAAGGTTTTAGGTAGAAAGCTGTATTTGCGCATTTTCCTGTCAGTGGGGGATCGTGGGCTTTCTCCTCCTTCATCGTGGGCTTTCTCCTCCTTCATCGTGGGCTTTCTCCTCCTTCATCGTGGGCTTTCTCCTCCTTCAGAAAGGATGTGATAAAACTCTGATTTTCAGTTGTTTTGAGAAAATACTTCACTCTCAAGAAATTGTCTTGTGGAGTTGGACCTCCGAAGGTGTGTTAAGCATGGGATGCTTTTGGTGTATATTGCCAGGCAAGAACTACTCCCAAATTTCAGTGACGGAGTGTTTCCAAACAAAATAGGCAACTCAGAGCTGTATCTATTTAATTTCCTTCTTGAGTTTGTCCAGGTAAACCTCTAAGCTGGGCAGAAAGGAGGAGAAAGCTGCCTTATGTCTATCTATTTGTGAGTTTGCTGGACATACTTTTTTTTTATTTCCTGAGCCTTAGTATCATCTCTGTTACTGCTCTGCTTAGTGAGATCAAACGCATCAGGAGACATTTTGAATAATAGGTTTGAGAAGTAGGTGAGGACAGTGGTTGGACCTGTAATCAAGCTCTTATTGCATAGGTTCCAAAGGGTTGGTTGACTTCTGGACACACTCTTTAGGTGTTTCGCTCTTCCTTTGTTCAGACCTGTGGAAAAAAAAAAGAAAGAAAATACAGATAGTAATGTTATCACTCCCTTCAAAAGAGTGCTTTTTTGAAGGGGTTGTGTCAGTGTTCTCGTTCTCAGGTCTTCGTTTAGATAAATGTGACTTCCCCTAACTCCGTGGAAGTCAATAAGGTTTATACCAGAGCAGTGGCACTCTATAAATTAAATATTAGGAGCAGTGTTTGAAGTTTAAAGCCCTCCCTCCCCCTGCTAGCTCAGATTTTCTGCTGCTGTGCTTTTTTCTTTATGCCTGAGCACCTTGCTGACAAGTGCTAATAACAAAATGCCAAGAGAGGGTCCAGTCGGAGTTACCACACATTAAACATTCTGAACTTGTCCTTTTGCTCATAGATTGTGCATAATTAATAATTAAACGGTTTCAGTTGTAATGGGTTGACCTTCTTGAACTGTTCATTATTCACAAGGCAAAGGCATCACTCAAACTTTTTTTTCCTATTGCCCTTCCCCGTTCTCACTCTGTGTGCACAGTTCGGCTGGTTTTGAGAAACCAGAGGCTGATCTTGTCTTCTCCTGCAGCAGATCCTGGTTACAGTAACATTGTTTGGATGCTTAGAAAATTGACAGTCTTGGGAATCAGCTGCTGGGGATGTCAGAGGCCAGTGGTACATTGATCCTGACAACTCTTTGGGTCTTTACTGCCATTTTAGCAGCACCCCCAACACATAGATAGGTCTTTGTGGTACTGGTTAAAAGATACAGTATTTCATGAAAATGAAAGAACAATTTCCTAGTTTAAAAAAAGGAGTATATCTATTCCTCACTCCTGTAAAACCTTGGATTTCTACCTTTTTTTACACCTCTATAATATGATTTTAGTGTGCGGGTGGGTGAAAAAAGGCAGGCCATCGGAGTGCAGCTGGACCATTCCCTATGGCTACATTGAATGTGACCTTGGTAGAGACACGAGCAGGTTTCCTTTTATTTCCTCATTTTCCCATCCTTCTGAGTCTCAGCCAAAGTCCAGGGAACTTCAGGATACAATATGGGATGTATTTATTTTGTGTAGTTTGGGAGCTTTTGCTTTTGTACAACACGGTGATTGCTCAAGTTAGAGGTAGCAACAGCAGCACTTTCTCTCATTAGACAGAAACAGCTCTATCTACAAAATGTTTTCACCTTTCTACTACTCAAATGGTCTCGCATAGAACAATATCAGAAACTGAAATATTTGAGTCATTGGTTTCTCTGGGGTAGGTATCATAACTCATAAACCTAACACATTTCCCAGCGAGTGTTTTCTTGGGGTTGATGCACTCCCAAAAGGCTTGCGTTGTGTTGGGCAAAGAGCCACTAAATCTGTGGGGCACCCAAGTCTAAAATCCTTGGGAAGACTGTGCTAAGGCATCT
>VXBJ01000981.1:1468070-1498319 GCA_013400055.1 Nycticryphes semicollaris
TCTCCTCCTGACTCTGTTTCTTGTTTCAATCCAATCCCAGGAATCGCCCGTCCTTCCAGCCGGGGAGTTCTCTGAGCCATTTGTACACTTCATCACTCAATGGTAAGCTCAGTTTGCAAACATGCCATGCCCTCAATGTAAATGATACATGCCATTAACTCGGCAGCTCGGCGAGACCTTATGGCTTTCCTTGCATCCTTTCTGAGAGAAGAGGGACTTGGGGGCCTTGGGCAGATGGGGCAGCAAAGCTAAGCAAACTGTTTAAATTATGTAAACGTTATTTACACAAAGGGTCGTAAAAGTACTTACAAGGGTTTTTGCTGGTTTTAATAAACCTGCCCTGAATGTGGGTGCAGGCTTGTGCTCCGAGATCCCTAAGAATTCATCTGGGGCCAGGGTGGGAGGAGTAAAGAGGCCACAAAGACTCACGTGTATAATATCATTATTCAGGGCTTTTTAAAATATTACTGATAAAATTGCCTCAACATTTAGAAGGACAAGCAGCCTTGATTAATTCATTGGCTTTTCAGTAAGTAATTTTTACTGAGAGTCGTATTTTGAACCACACCACTGGGTATATTTTCTTTCCTTAAAATTGAATAGTTCATTGAAAACCTTTTAAATTAAAGGAGAATTGGGGAGAAGAGGAATTTGTAGAATAAAGAAGACAGTTCTTGAGTGACTAGAGAATAAAAACCTTGAGGGTAAGCTATCCTAAAGAAACAAAATGAAGAGAAGATCTTTTTTTAACTGCCTCATACTTCTGAAATGATGTGTTTGACAGAGAAGTGAACGTGCACTCCCAGGGCTGGCTACTCAGCTGTGCTGAATCAGCTGGAGCCACCATCTCCCTGTGTGCTGAGAGGGATTCCTGCATCAGGGACACCAGCTCAGCCAAAAGAAGGGGCTGGAACCCCCCCCAGCCCCACACGGGTCTGTGGGTCAGGCTCCACAGCACCAACAGGGTCTCTGCTGGGTGCAAAAGTCACTGAATAAAAATGAATTTTGAGTACCTAACATAGGAGAAACTACCTCTGGGGACTGACGGAGTGTGTAACAATACAGACACAAAACGCAGTCTGATTATCGGTTAATTAAAGTAACTAAATAATTAAAGTTTGTGTAACATAGGCCTCCGCTTTCAATAGTTTCAGTTTACAAAGAGCAGCGCAGTTTGGAGGGTTCTGCAGCCTGGTAACCGATGTGCTTTTTATCCCTGCAAAACTATTGACGACAGACCGCTAATAAAATAAATAAATAACTAAATAATTCTCATTGAGGCAGAGGGGAGGGATAACCTGTGTTAAAATTTCCACAGATGTCAGGCTGAAGCATAACTGATGGTGGCTAATAGCCTTGTTTTCCCTGGGGGTGCAGCTACTTTGGACTGTCAGATTAGAACCGCTCCCCACCTCCTCGTCAGGCAGCCCCCATGGCTCACCAGTGCCTCTGGTATTTGGGAGGGGGGGGTCGTTATTTGTAGGGCAAGTAAATAGTCTCGTTAACACCTCCGGTTTACAGCACAGATCAGCTGGTATTTTCGATCTAGCGTTACATTGGCCGTGCTTTTCAGTGGGAGGCGTTGCTGTTTTAAAAAACAAAAAGCAAATAGGAAGAAACTGTGGACTCTTTAAGCCATCGATTTCCTAACAAGTGTCAGAGATGTCAAGTGAACGGCGTATCAGACTTTATGACTTTATGCCAATTACGCCCATAAAGAGGGGCGGTTTGGATGTAATCCAATTAGTCAGTAGGCAGCTCCTGATGGTCACCTCTGTGCCATGTTATTGTGTTCCCTCATGCAGCTCCGCACAGCCCTCAGTCGCTAATTGCACCTGTTGCAGGGAAAACTAGGACTATTTGGATGAGAAACATGATCTTATAAACAGGTTAATGCTGTGTAATGAACTATCACCCTGCAGTGTAATGGAAATAAATGGGAAAAAATTAAGGTAGAAACCCCAGGGTATTGCGCGTTCTCCTCAAGCTGCTTAGCGTTGGAGTTAAATTTCCCACCTGTTTGTGAGATACTTTGTGTGGAGCTGTGGAGTAAGCCCTAGCAAAATGAGAACGAACTTACTGTGCCTTCTGAGCTGACTGGTTTTTGGAGATCTTACCTTTACGCACTTCCATGGCTGCAAACAGCGTAGGCCACTACATCCCAGACGAACTCCGTTAACATTTTGGCCACCGTTAGGAACCCCGTCTTCCATCGGCACATGCTAAAGCTAAGAAACACGTAGAATTTCTTCACTCTGTGTTAAAAGAGGATATCTGCAATATTTAAGCAAGTAGAATAAATGAGCAGTTGTTTATACATGACCGTTTTGTTTTATGCCATGTAGCATGAAAAAGCAACCCAAGGAAAGGCCGGCACCTGAAGATTTAATGGTAAGTGGAACTTCTGCGCCCCTCAGTATGCATTTGTCTGTGGGTGCTTTTTATTCACCTATATAGAAGCATATCATTATTTTTTAATGCATTTTCCAGTATGTACAAATTAAAATCTTAGCTCTTTCTGGCTTGACAACAGCAATTACATATTTACAGAGAGCGCACAAACCAAAGGCACAATTACAATTCCTCTGAGGTTAATGGGTGTTCTACCCTTACCTTCATCGTGGCCAAAGCTTCACCTGGGGTTTGGGGAGTTAATACAGAACTTTCACAGCCAGTATCAAGTTTAAATCAAAACCCTTTTGATGCTGAATACACTTCTTTTTTTTCCCCAGTTTGTATGTCCAGGGATTACAGCTTAATGTAGGTCACTCTTTGTCATCATTTGCCAGTCTTAACCTTTCAAAATCTGAAGATTGAAATGGTCAAAATAGTGTATTTTTAATGAAATGCAGGAGCTACTGTTTTCACTTATATTCATGTAAAATGAAATTAGATGGGCTGCAGAAGATTGAGGTAATATGTGGCTTTGGTCTGACCACAGAAGGGCTCTCAGTGGTGGAATCAGCTCAGAGGCTGCTTCTTTTGCTTGCAATTGTCATTTTTTTCAGTAAGGCAATAACAGGGTACCTGCTCTCAGGCTTGTCCCTCGTGGCTCTGCATTTAGTGCAGAGTGCAGTTTTGACTGGCTTTAGGCAGTAGAAAAATACTATATCAAACAATTATTACAGATATTTACAGTAACTTGTATATAGGTAAGAGTTGTGGTCCCCTCTGACTCGCATCACGTATCTTTGCTTTTTTTAAATGTTTCATGACTTTTATTCATATGCTGTGTTTCCTGAAACTTGGAGGTTCATGTAAAATCGCCATAATTTATTTTCCATGCATTAAATCCCTAGGAATAATTTTAGCAGATTTTAACAAGCTCCGGACACGTTGGCATCATTCGTTTCTTGTTTACACGCTGCAAACTGCAAGTAGAAAAAACAAGTGTTTCTGCTGCAGCTGTTCTCTAGTTAAAGGCTAAGCTCTGAAGATGCCCTGGGGCAGATATCTCAAGGTCCAGACTAGTCTCAATTTAGATCCTGGTTCATAAAGTATTTTACTGTGGATTTAAGGATATTAACTTTAATAGATCTACAACTGAAGTTAGGCACCTGCTTAAATACCTTGGTAAAATGAGGCCTTAGAGTTTATCAGGGCCCCTCCGCTTTGTGGTGCTGTGTGTGTCTCCTACGAAAGGCTCACGCTGCCTTATTTTGTCTTTTTTATTAACTTTTGATGGTTGGAAAATTCTTGCAGTTAGTCACATCTGAGAAAACTTGGAACAGGTTCTAGAGATGTAGACACATTTACCTTGTGCACTATTATGCTATGGCTGGATAGCTTAGCTATTAAAACAAGGGAATAGGGTTTCATAAAACCTATATCTGTTTGTAAATGCATGTTTCAGTGATGCAATAGGCCTGCCACTTATAAATAAAACATCTGCAGATCGCACATACCCCCATAAGTATATATGTATGTTTGTAAGCAATAACACCACTCCAGGGTGTAGAGTCATAAAAACGAGGCCAAAGGGTGAGTGCCTGCAGTACCAGGGAAGTGCACAGATTTATCTTTACAACTACATGCCCTGGAGTGTGCTAGTCCCCTTTTAAGAAGATATTTTGTAAAATAATTTTAAAATTATAGCAGCTCAGGAAATAAATAAATAAATAGATAAATAAGCCACCTTACTTTTTAAACAAAATCTTTTATTTAATGCATTTTTCCTCCTCCTCGTGTTACTTTTTATTCAATTATAAATGAACTTGCGACAAGGAGTACTAAAGCATGAGTAGGGAGCTGCGGAAATAAAGTGACCCCATCCTTGCCTGACCCTCCCAGCCTGCCCTGAATTCCCTCCTCCAGCCCAGCCCGATGGGCTCAGAGCACCCCGTGCTTTTCTTGATGTTCTTGCACTTACCCAGTCTCGTCAAGGAGCACCTTATTTATAAAACTCATTGTGCATATATATTTCCACACACACAATGTATCTACGCAGCGTATCTGTACACACACAGACATATGTGTATATAAACTACCACACTTCTTTTGGAAAACAAGACCAAAGCAAAAGCTGTTAAATATCCTCTGAATTCTGGAATCGCTCACCCAAACATCCTTTTTAACCCCACATCATCCGTTTCTGAAACCTCTGTTGTAATTCTGATGGGTATCTCCATGTTAAATGTCAGAGTGGACAGAGGGATGTGGATTCCACCCTGTACTCATCGAGGTTACTTTATGGTTGATTTAAGGGAGAGCGGGGTTTCACCTTGTTCATTGCGTTGTTTTGGGGTTTATTTCTTATTTAGAAGAAATGCACTGGGGAGGAGGAAAGGTGTAACACGTAATCATCGTTAGCTTTGGAGAAAACAGTGGAGTGCAGGCTTTCTCCCCAACGGACATTAACCATCCTGGAAGCCACTATTTGGTAACCAATTTAGTATAATTAAAGACTGAAAGCAAAATGAAGGGAGCAGAACATCAATCTTTTGCTACTCTCCTGATAATCGGTGAATTGTTAAATGCATTTTAAGAGTCAACTAACAGTACCTGTAGTGCGGGATTGGCAACTCCAGTGAAGTCAGGGGGTTACATCAGGGATGGATTTACCCTGTCTATCATGTCAGGAAGACCTTTTTTATAAAAGTCATTGTGCACATTTTGACAGAAAATAGGGCCAAAGCCAAGGCTGTATGAAATTCCTGTATAAAGTCAGGCTTCCTAGTACCATAGATATTCTTGTGCAAGCGAACACCGAATTTCCGTAACAGCTGGTGTAATCCAGGTTCCTATATTGACACCCGGTCACTGGGGCCTTTCTTCCATATATCCATCTGCAAAACACGATACAACATCAGTTTCTCTGTGTCATAATAATAACCAATGATTTAATTGTTTCTAAGTATTTCAAATTAACAGACTGTTGCCACAGAAGTGAAAAAAAAAAAAAAGTCATTTCACCCAGTAGTCGGAAAATTGTCCATCTTGGGAAAGGAACGATCTCTCTAACTCACTGGTGGGTGTTCTGAACCTCGTGCTTACGGTGTCTGCTCTTTTGTCTCCGGTTTATTCCCTCTTAAGAAGAGAAAGCCATACAGCCTATTAAATCAAACATACTCCTCTTTCAGCACCAGAGAAGTCTGCACAACATCTTAGCGTATTCCTCCGTCTCTCTTCTGTCCCCTCCCAACAAGAACAAGAAAATCCTTTCTGTATAAAGATCAATTTAATTTATTGTTTTCTCCCGTGAACTTCCTGCTTTCATTTGAAGCGTGGAGTTCGGTGTCACAAGCCAGGGCTCCCAGGGACATGCAGGCATACATGTATATTTAGCAATTGTGATGTGGTGATACGGGTAAGGTGTCAGGTCCTGCTTGTGCCACGTCTGTGGGTGGGCATCCACAGGCTGGTTTGGCTCAGGAAGCTGTAGATCTGACTGTATTTACGGTATTTTTCAGCAGCTTTCCATTCTAAGCTCTATTTAATGGAATCTATGCATAGTAAGTAATCAGGTCAGAGAGAAGCAACATCCCCTGTTTGAGATCAATCGCTGGCTAATACTTTATCTAGGCCACTTTATTATCTCATGCTGATTCCATTCCCATTCTCCTCCTCCTTTGTAGCATGCACTTCAGCTGTGGTAAAAGTACGTATCGCATACATATTAAAAACATATACCCATTCTATCTGTATGTAAATGTGTGAGACACAGCTGGATATTGCAGGAGTTTGATTTACTAATAGTTATTATCTGTTCTAGCTGTTCAGAGGCAAAGAGAGTTTCAGAAAACAAGCTAGCGCAGAAATTGCCTTTATGATATCACTATCCTGCTTTGGTAATTGTTTAAAATCTCTTCTTTAGCTGGAAGCTTGGCCTTTTATTTTGCAGATTGTATGCACTTTTCAGAAAGCCAGCAGAATTGCTGAAGTCTTTTGTTGAGTTTTTTTTTGTTAGTAGAGCATTGAACTCTACCACGGTACATATGGCTCTTTAAACGAAAGCCATTAACTTAAAGAAATTATATTTGAAATACCAAAAGTCAAGCGTGTAGCAGTATTTCCCATGGAGGTATAAAAGTGCCGTCTTTAGGATGTTGTGTGGATTTCTCAGGGAAAATATTGGGCAGGGAGAGGCAAAGCTTTTGGCCAAGGATACAGTCACCTTCTGCACTTGATTACTTTTGCACAGATCTAATAATTTTTGTTCAAGTCTCCAGATTTTAGACACAACTTCTGGCTTGTCTCCTTTTTAAAAAAAATTTAAATCACTAACACATTTTATCTTGGTGCTTTATTAATTTAGAAGACTGTACGATAAATTGTGCATCCTCTGTTACAAAACAACTGACCTGCTAGAAAACATGTTTTTCTTTTTTTTTTTTTTTTTCCTTTCCAATTTTAATGCCTAGTGTGATTTTGAAATTTCCCATTCCTGTGTGTTCAGCAGTCCCTCTCTCCGTTTCAGGAGAGGTATTTAGAACAGCCACGCTGATCTCATTGGCTACAATGGGCAATTTTTTTCAGATAGGTCGTTTGTGTTGTATATTTAAATATGTTAAGATGTGTCAAGGTATCACAGACTTTCAAAAATGGGTTCTGCTTGGCTGTTGCTCCAGTACAAGAGATTAAATATGCAGAGTTTTAAGTAGCGGTATTTTCAGTCGCTGTATTCCAGAGGGTCTGGACAGTAGCACTTCTTACCAGATAGAGCTAAATTTGTTTGCAGCTCGTTGTGTTAAACCTATATATATATATATATATATCTTTTAGGAAGTACTTTTTGGTTTAAACAAACAAATGGAGGATCAGTATAATCCCACCTGGATTTTCGTATGAACCTTCAGAATAAAGCCAAAAAAATACCACCACTTACATTTGTCAACAAAAGGGATTTCCCCCAGCAGCTAATTTGGCTTTGCACTGTTGTGGTGGCAATCATTGACTGGGGATTCCTGCACAGGCTGGTGTTAACTTTTGAGAAGGACCAGAGCGCTGCTTGCGCTTTGCTTTTCATGAACACACCCTGGAAATCTTTGGAAGACGGCTTTATAAATGAACGTTTTCTGGCTGCATCTATTTTAGCTGTTAATGCATCATTGCTGGATCCCAGTGAAGCAGGATTTTTTTCCTCTTTGGCTACTTAGAAGCATTGGGTTTGGTTTTTTTTCCCAAGTTGGTGCAAGATCTCCAATCAGCGATGATTTGTCCAGCGTAAAATTGTCTGTGCTTGGACCTGTGATGGATAGCTTTGTTTGCAAACATTTAGACTCTCCTCTGTCACAATGATCCCAGTTATTCACCCCATGACAAGCAGAAATTCTGACAGACACCAAAACACGTGCCAGATGTGAAGGAGAGGACACTCTGATTTCCCAAGGAGAAAAGTAGAGAGCCAAGTATTTTAGCTGTTGTAAATATGATAAATATTAATCTGTATCTGCAATCTATCAGTTCAGGCATACAGTGGACAAGGAGTTCTGGATCGAATCCTGGGTATGTTGGAGGCAATGTCGAAATTTATATTGACTCAATCGATGCTGGCATTTCACACTAGGGCTCAGGATGGTGAGGCCCCATCTGGAGCACTGTCTCCAGTTTTAGGACCCTTTACAGCAAAAAAGACGTTGAAGTGCTGGAGCGTGTCCAGAGGAGGGCAACGAAGCTGGTGAGGGGTCTGGAGAGTAAGCCTTATGAGGAGATGCTGAGGGAGCTGGGGGTGTTCAGCCTGGAGAAGAGGAGGCTGAGGGGAGACCTTCTCGCTCTCTCAAACTCCCAGAAAGGAGCGGGTAGCCAGGGTGGGTCGGTCTCTTCACCCAAGGAACAAGCAATAGGACAAGAGGAAACAGCCTCACGTTGCCCCAGGGGAGGTTCAGATTGGATATCAGGAACAATTTTTACCCTGAAAAGGTTCTTAAGCCTTGGAATAGGCTGCCCACAGAGGTGGTTGAGGCACCATCCCTGGAGGTATTTAAAAGGCAGGTTGACATAGTCCTCATTGACGTGAGTTAGTGATGGCTTGTTGTGTTTTACCAGAGTTAGGTTGATGGACTAGATGATCTCATAGGTCCCTTCCAACCTAAACAATTGTGTGATTCTGTGTTCTTGTGTTCATCTTTCTTGGTCAGGGTAGCTCAGGAGTTGGAGAAAAAAAACAGTAATCTTTCAGGTGGCTGTGTTGCTCAACTTAGTCCCTGGTTAGCTGAAATGTGGAAAGGTGGGTTATGGATCTTTCCCTCTCTCATTTAAAAAAAAAAGCTATCCCTGTCCTTGGGGGTCGTATTTGCTCTGCTTTGTCACTTGAGAAATCAGCTATTCAAAATGGAGAAATGTATTATATCAGCATCACTAAATCCAGCAATTGCAGAACACTAAGATTGTGACAAGTTTAACTTGTGAGCACCAGAGTTTTCAGGTGTTCTCTTCACTCCCCGTCTTGTGCCATCCCGTTGCCCACCCAGGCACTGACTTTTTACAGAAAATGGGACCATCTGACTTTCTCACATGCCCTAAAGCTGCACAATATACTACACTTTCCAGTGGAATGTGAAAAGAAATAACTCGAGTTGTCTCAAGGAAGTATTGGAAATGTGAAGAAATTGTACAAAACCAAGTTGGCAACAGCTTAGAGTGATACAGTTAATATTTTTTGTTACTTGAGTCTCCTGGGCTTTGCCATTTAATTTGAGCAAATGTTTCATTTGGCACTTCTGGTTGTTCTGTAGTTCTCCAGACACAGAGACAAATATTTACATCTCACTCATTTTGGTAGCAGAATTGCAAATTTTTCAATTATGATGCATTTGTCTTGTTGGTATTTTTATGTCAGCTGTCTTCCCTACATATTTATTTAAAATACATAAAAAAACCCCCACGTTAACAGTTCCAAATAAGAGCTGTATCTTTTAATTCCCAGAATATTGTCCTTCCTGTTCATTCCAAATTCATCAAGGAATTTGCTCAAACATGCGACTGTTGAAACCTGTGTACGATATTTATTTGTATGATAAAACTGAAATTTTAAATTGCTTCAAAAGCCCCATGTGGATTAAAATTGCTGGCATTTGTGTAGTCCCAGATACTTCGTGGGTCTGTATCCTGATTAGCACCTCAAGATGCTCCTACAGTATTAAATAAGAGTAATAATTGCCTATGAATAAGCGGAGTATAAAGCAGGCGATACAGATATGCCTTCTTAGTGACCTGTGTGCATTATGCCTCAAATCCCTTAATCAGATTTGTGCCGGTTGATTCTTGCATCCGCAGAAATTCAGCTGGAGGATCAGGGCCTAAAGTAGTAAAAAATCAATTAATACTACTTTCTAATTTGTGCGGTTGACAAAAACGCATATAAATAGGGGACATTTTTCTACTTAAGAGGGCCGCGCTGAAAGATTTTTAATTGGATTTTCATTGTGATTGACAGCATTTGATTATGACAGTAACTTTATTTGGCTGGACTGTTATAGCCCTCTTGTTCAGGGTTTTGTGGTGGTGGTTTTTTGTTGTTGGTTGTGGTTTTTTTTCTTTCCATCAAAGCTCTTTTTTATCCCCTGAATCCCCAGCGGAGCAGCAGTGCCTGTGAAAGAGCCTTTTAGCACCTTTGTTGCAGCCATCCCTGGTGATGATTGGACCCAGCTGGTAGTAGATAAGAAAATGTGCCTTTCACAAAGAGGTTGCATCTCCCCTCTCCTCTGTTTCAATAATTTTAAGAGCCCCAGAAACCTGTTGAGGATTAGAAGTAGCTTTAGATGTGAAATGAGTGTTAAGTATTAGTAATCGGGAGATTAGGGCCCCGGGGACAATGGGAGATAAACAACTGCAATTAAGGCAAATCTGCCAGAGTAAACAAAATTTAGCAGAAACAGATGCCCTAACCATTTTGGGGGATTGATTGGAGGGCACCGAGGAATCGATTTTTGTCTTGTTTACACTTCCAAACCCCTGTGATAAACTGGGAGGCTAAATATTTCATACAGCCTGATTTTAGTTAATTTTTTTCCAGCTCCTCACAGTAGGTCTGCTCTCTTCTAACAGTGACCAGGCCCGAGTTTATTCAGCATTCACAGGGAGCAGCTAATTGTCTATGAAGGGCCCCTGTGTTTAAATGGGCTTGACAGGAATTTAAATTTTGTTTCAATCAACCTCTGTGCTCACAGCCTGCTCCAGTTTCTAATTTTTAAATTAAACATGATTTTTTATTTATTTATTTATTTATTTTCCTAAAGCTGCGGCCTCCCCTCCGGAGCCGGCTGCTCGCGCTCCCACCCACGGCAGCTGCCGCAGCACGGAAATGCGCAGGTTTATTAAGGCCGTAATAGCAAAGCACGACGAGCTGCAGCCATGGAAAAGTTCATTGTCCCATAAATGTACATCTGCCAGTTCGGATTTAATGGGAGATGCTGGGGTAAAACGCTCGGCTGGTGTAAATCCGCGACGGCTCCGCCGGCGTCTGCCTGCGCGGCTGGAAAGAGCCGGGGTTTCCACCAGGGAAAGGCTCCCGGTAGGGAACGGGGGCATTAAAATACAAGTCTGAGAATGGAAATGGTTTTCGTGGCCGTTTGTTCAGTGACCTTGTGAGAGATTCAAAGGAAATTTTTTTTATTATTACTATTTTTTTTTTCCCAAGCCAACTACTGGTGTGATGTATTTTGCCGCCTTCTCTGTGTTTTCTCTGCAGTTATTCGGACATCGTTTCATACCTGTGCTTTTTCTGCTCCCGAGACAGGGTGAATTGACAGTATGTTCCTGCTTGATCGTTTAATACTTGCTTTATTTAGTCTCTTTACTAAGCGTGGCAAACACGGGGATGTTATTTTGCTCTAGTTGCAGACGGTGTGCAGGCACGTAACGCAATATGATCGTACGGAGTACTTTTAAAAACAACTTGTTCATTTGCAGAAACTTCATCAGGAAAGCGCTGGCGTTGTGCAGGCTGTCTCATTCTCTCTTTTTTTGCTTCCAGCCAGATAATTTTCTGGGGTGTTTCGGTTTTGTTAATTGTTGTTATTTGTGTGTGTGTGCATTGCGCACACATGTGTATGCACAGAGCATCTTCTGCTCCAAGGTTTGGGTGGAAAACATTCAGGAGACTATTTCAGTTTACTCCAGCTTAGGGATTTTTAGGGTGGTGTTTTTTTTCCCTTCAGTAGAAAGCAGTTTCTCAAAACTTGCAGAAAACAGCTGTTTTCTCCACCTTTTGTCCTCAGTCCAGGGGCATTTAAGCCCCGTTTTAAGGTTTTAATGTCTGAGTAGCTCCGTTTGGTGTCAGCAAAAACAGTCCTGTGCTTGGGGTGAGGCTGAGCTGAAGGCACTTCTGCAGGTCCATCTACATTAGCATTAGAGTTCAGGTCAGGTGTCTTTCAGACCTTAACCACTCTTTCATTCTCATCACAGACAGGTCTTGGGGCTCATGAATTGAATCGATTTCAAATGAAACCAAACCAGAAGATGTGCTCCAGGCACACACCTAATGAGCTCCAGCTACTAATGGGCGCTGTGTCCGCAGACCAGACCAGAGCTGGTCAAAAGTAAAACCTCTTCTATCCCTCAAACATTGCACCAACCATTTCACTCTGTGGCTCTGCTTCTGCTGTCGACAGCTTGCTAATGTTGACATACTCTGTCAGCCCTGGGCCACTCTCTCTATTCCTCTTCTACAGCTCTTCTTAACCTCAGCGGCACTTGCAAAAAAAGCACGTTCCAATTGTACTTCGGTCGCCTTAGGTTTTTTTAAGAGTCATCACAACAACAAAAAAAATACCTTTGCTGGGAGTTAGCTGGTTTTTGTTAGCTAAGCACCAAGAGCCATGCCAAGTATAGTTATCGGCTTAACAGCAAATATCAAAAGCAGAGCTGCTGGGGAAAGAATGATCTGCAGATGGGCAAATAGGCTCCTCTGTGCCACAGCCAAAACCAAAACTCTGTAGTAAATTCAAGACTAGTATATGTCACAGAAAGAGAATGAGGAAAATCGGACCCATCCATCTACACAGGACCTGGGGTCCTGCACTAGGAGAGGACTGGGGTTGGCTGAGGTCAGGTCCAGGCTACAGAAGTCAGAGGAGCTGCACTGATTCCTGCTAATCTGACCTGAAAAAAAGACAAAAAACCTTCTTGACCCCGAGCCTGAAGACCACAGGCCAGGCCAGTCTGGACACACCAGTCTGGTGCACAAGGGGTCTCTGAGGTCTGCTTTTAGGGCCACCGTGCCATGGTTTTGCTGTGGCCAATGGCCAAACCTTCAGATGAAGGTTGCAAAAAGGATTTTCATCATAATAGTAGGATCTGTTTAAAAATGGACATTTGGGTGTGATGTTTAGACAGTTCCTCCTCAGGTTAAGGTTTTCAGGTTTAAGTCAAGCTCTTGGTCCGTCCTTCACGCTTGGGGACTGATGTTATTTCAGGACAAATTCTGTAAATTGCAGCAGAATTTCGGTGCCTCAACAAAACTACTAAACTAGCCAATAATCACTTGCAATTAGCTTTATATTATAAAAAGCAAAAGGGCATTGGTAGAAGTTAATCTGAAAATAGATAAATAATACAAAAAAAAAAAAATCACCCAGTTCACCACCAAAAGGAATCCTTCTCAAAAATAAAAAAGTATAAATGAGAAACAGAGCTCCAAGGCTTCACCGTTTAGTAGCATTATCCATTTGTCTTTGCTTGATACATCTTCTGTCATCTTTTCACTATCTTAAATATCATCAAAGGGATAAAATCACTACTGTGCAAATCTGGATAGCCGTAGTTCTAACACTGACCTGGACTAATCTGCCTTTGCAATTTCAAGAACTATGTTTGACTCCTCTGAAAGTAACCTTAAATCGTAGTCTTGTAAGAATTCCAGAGCTGTATCCTTCACTCCTTCTCCTAATGAGGTTATGACCAAATGCTCATTATAATTGCTTTAGACTCCTTTTAATTTTCAAGCTTATTAATCATAAGAAGAGTTATTTAAAATTGCATAAATTAATCTTAGATTAAAAGCCCATCAAAGCCTCGAAACAATTAAGAATAAGTAGGATTTCCCTGGGGCAGCAAGTTTTATTTTAATAGTGTAGTCAGGTGGATATCAGAACATTGAAGTATGGTAGTGATTAATGTATGCAAAATTTAAATGAGAGTTTTTAAATGGCAAATCTAAATCACATATTGACCTAACTGTAGGCTTTAACTGCATTGTCTGTCATATATTTAAACTGTTTAGTAATCAACGTTTTAATTACAGTGTACGTGAGGGAGGCCGTGCAACAAACAAAACTCAGTGCTTCCCACCACCCTGCGTGGAACCCCTTTGGCAGGAGGGGGGCCCTCCCGTGAGCTCTGCGGAATAAGGGATGAGGAAAGAGCAGAAACTTCACCGAGTCTGATGGTTTTGCTCATGGATGTGTTTCTTGTCCCTGTTTCATCTCCACTCGGGAAACACCACCAGTCAATGCGGTCTTGGTGGCCCCCACCGTTCTCTAGGCAAATCGGTCCTGAGCTGGCAGAAGCTACAGGTGATGTCCTCACAGGTGTGGGATATTCTGTGAAAACACTGCTTTCTGGGCACTTTTGTCTTCTGGCTCTTGGAGTCCTGGTGCTGCCCGCAGCCTTGCAGGCTCCTGCAGATCCACTGAAGCCCTGTGTCTTCGGCACCTGCTTTGGGCGATTTCACTGTCAGCCGGCTGTGAACAGGCTCTCGGGGATGCTGAGTTCCTCACCAAGCGCAGCGAGAAGCAGTCCTTGCCCTCAATAGCTGCTATTCTGAGGATAGGAACTGGGAGAGAGAACTGGGCCAGTAAATGCGTGGTCCCAGATCACACACAGCCATGCAGGTTCATGGGAAAAGCTGGTGCTTTATGGCTAAACTTGCTGTGATGTGACATACACAGTCTCATCACTGCAGGTGCTGCATGGAAGAGACAAGGAGGCTTCATTTCTGGAGGACAGTGTCTCTTAGAGCAAGGGGTGACCTTGCTGGCGCTTTGGGACACTGGGGACATGCTTTCTTGACACTTGTGCTACGCCTCCTAGTCACTGCTGTTTCAGGCACTTCAGGCACTCGCCCTCTCCTTTGAAAGGTTACCTCCTGTGATCAAAACACATCCTAAAATTGCAAAAGTAAAACAAGATGCAACAGCCAGACCACACTTACTGTAGAGCAAGCTCTTTTCACCTGTGTGTATGTTCTGTGTCTCCATGGATCAATGCTGTGGGCTAAAACCTTCAGATTTTTTACCCCACTCAAGCCTTAGAAGTGAACGATGGAGCAGCCCCCGAGGAGGACTCTGACACCTTCTGTGCCTGTGAATTAACGATGTTTTTGGGAGTCGGCAATAAGAGTATTGGCCTGAGGATTCCTCGCTGCTATTCCTGGCTGTGGGAGCAGCAATCGGCCTTGTGGATAGCTAGCACAGATAATTAGAACAGCATTTAGTTTGGCTTCTCCTTGGAGGCAGGAGCTCTAGATGTAAAATCCTCCACTAGTGGAGGCAGTGGTAGAGTGATGAAATTTTACATGTGCCGAGGTCACTAGAGGGGGACACAGGGTCAGTCCGGGGTGGTTGTGATTCCTGGAGCACTTCAGGTCTCCAGGTGTCCAGGGAAGAAAGTGCAGCTCCAGAGCTGAGGTTTGTATTTGTCATTTTGGAGGTTCAACTTGTGTTCCCCATGTTAAACATGTGACTGGGCAAGAATTTCCCCTCAAGCACATACCCCCAGTTAATTACGAGAGCTGCAAATAGCACAGACACATCGGTAGTGATGGGAGAACTAGCTGGGGTGACAACTGTGATGCTGGCTCAGAGGATGCTCTTCCCAGGTCTCAACTCCTCCTGCCAGGTCAGCCTTACCAGTGTCATCAGGGGCTGGGGAATGGCAGGGAAGGGGAGCAGCTTTCCAGTTTTCATTTTATTCTTAAAAGGTGCCCCAGTGCTCAGAGGTGCCGTGTTTTGTGAAGGAAAAGCTCCGTGTTGGTGCATCTGATGCACCACGGGGACATTCAGTGCTGCAAAGCAGTGACGTCCCCTTTCTAATATTGCCTAATAAACTGCTGCATTGTCTTCTCCCTCCCCCCTTTAAAAAAATGGCATCAAAAATTGCATGTTAAGCTGAGAGTGAGCTTCCCTTAAAGCAGCCTGTAGCCATCAGTAATATTTATTTTCTCTATTTGTTTTAAGCCTGTGAAGACTGTGGTTTCCTCCATACTGTCCTGATGGAGCCCTGACCAGCAAGCGTGCAATGCCCCTAGCCCTAATGTGCCATTAATGATAGGTTAATGTACAGTATAATGTTTTTTGGACTATGGGTTCATTACACTTCTGAGTGCAAGGTCCTTCTGCAGAGCGCCCAAGGTCCCATTGCATTATATCATGCAATAAAAATACCCTTTTCATATCACACGCTAATAAACTGTATTTGAAATGCTGTCTAAGGGCACTGCCATCGTCTTGATAGTCCGTGCCTGCAACAGTTGGGATCTTTTTATTATGGTTTTTGTTATGCTGCATTCAAATTTCTAAATTAAATGCATAATTTGTCCGTGCTTCTTTGTAATAAATGGAGCACAAGTCCTTTAGCTGCACGGTCTGGGAGGATTCCTGGAAAAGAAAAGATGAAAAGGATGGCACTGTTGCAACCAAGAGCAGTGCTGCTTATTTCCTACCGTACCTTGCATATGTGTGAGGTCTTTTGTGGTCATTTCTATGGCAATGCCAAGGTGGTGGCACCTGGACATGATCCTGGCAGTAGGCACAGCTCCCTCCCCCCCAGCCTGGCACCCCGTGCAATCTGCTGCTGAGGCCACAGCCACCCCTTTAGATTGAGGGGACACAGGATGGTGTTCCCAGGTTTCCTGCCCTTAACCCTGATGTCCTCCTGCAGTGGTGTGGTTCTCTGTGCTGGCTCGGGTGCCCTGGACACGTCTTACCAGGGCAAGGCAGTGAGCAAGCACCGACCTAGGGATATCCTCCAGGAGAGCTCTGAGGAGGTCATTCAGCCCTCCCCAGGTAACCCCTCACTGCTCACAAAATACAAAGAGATGATGATGTGGGTTAGATTCGGATGCACTGTCAAAAAAAGAGCCATCTCATTGACCACCCTTTGGGATTAAGGTTCACATCTGTGTCCTTTGCCCCGGGAAACTCCACCCAGTCATTTTTGCAGATTTACTGGGAAATTGGTGGCTGACCAGTATTTCCCGTTGGGAATGTACTTTGTCACCACCCTGGCCAAGGCTGGTAGCTGCCTATTTCATGGTTCCTTTAAGCCAGTCTCACAACAAACACTCACTTGTTTTGTGCCCAGAATGTCCTCCGAAATCACAGAAGCGTTGCTTAAGGGATGTTATTTATTGTCTGCCTGTTCCTTTGGCAGCATTTAGGAGCCTCAGTGTTGGTCTAAACCTCCTTGGTGGTATCCAAACACACAAGCATTTTATAGTCAGCGGTGGAGGAACCTATTTATGGGACAGGCTTTTGTGAAGCTTTGATTTTCCCTGGGCTTATGTATGAGAGACAGTGTAAAATGTTATGTATTTATTAGACTAAATAGCTGAAAGGACTCAGGTAGCCCAGGTTTGAGGCTGTGGGTGATGCATGGGTCTTGTATTAGGGCTGTGTGCCAGGGGGACTTTTGTCTTCCCTGGATGGTTCACCCTCATTCCTACCAGTGATGCTGGTGAGCGGATGTGGAGCAGAGCTGATTGTGGTGGAAAAAAACCCGAAGGGTGCTGGCAAAAACCCATGGGTCTGCAGACCTGCCAGGAACGTGAGGTGAAGTCTGTTGCAATAAGCTCTGGGTGGGTTATTATTGCAAACGAAGACTCCTCAGGCCAGAGGAGAAGGCCATGAAAAGCAAATTGCTGAATTTTAAGGACAGGTAAAATTACGGGACTTTTACCCTTGAATAATGGCAATTTAATTGACTGGGCTAAATGATTGATGGTTTGTGAGCAATGAGTTCGAATTACCAGGGCTGTGTGTTCAGGGGGCTGCTGCCCTTTTAATTTCATGTCAGATATTTAAATCATTTACATCACCCTCTGCCAGGCTCTCCCCTTTGAAAGAGTTAACCCGTCTGGTGGGACACTGCAACTTGAGAAATGTACCCTTTATCAAGAGAACGAGATGAGACAAGTTCATTTAAAAAGCCTGGTTTGTCATTGTTTATCTAATTTTCGGAGTTGACACACCAAATTAGGCTGGCTGACACTCACTCTGGGGCTCTCCCTGGCCCCGTCCTGCCTGACCTTTTCGGCTCCAACTCCCTGTGTCCTGCCGAGCCATGGGAAGGGGGAAGGCAGACCTGTGGGCAGTGGTTGGGTGGTGGCTTCTCCAGGTCTTGTCTGCTGGATATACCGATTGCTGGGTGTTTTGAAAGCTGAGTGTTTAAGAACTGGCAAAGGAGGAGGTAGGTTACTGCCGTGCAATGGGTGCATGTGAAAGGCTAAGCCAACATGAAGCGTGTGGGGCTGGGATCAGCTCTCTCCTGGGGATGTCCCGTCATGTCTTTGGGCTCTTCTTGTGAGCACCCCTAAAGGGGGCTACAGGAGAGATGGGGAGTGGAGTGATAGAAAGAAGGGTATGGGCTCTAAACTGAAAGAGGGGAGATTTAGATTATATCTAAGGAAGAACTTGTTTGGTGTGAGGGTGGTGAGAGCCTGGCCCAGGTTGCCCAGAGAAGCTGTGGCTGCCCCATCCCTGGAGGGGTTCAAGGCCAGGTTGGAGGGGGCTTGGAGCAACCTGGGCTGGTGGGAGGTGTCCCTGCCCTTGGCAGGGGGTTGGAACTCAGTGATCTTTAAGGTCCCCTCCAACTCTAAGCATTCCATGATCTCTTTGCTTGGCATCACACTTCCCTCCCTGATGACGCCTGTCACTGTTGCAGTGAGCTCTGGCACGTTACCAAGACCCAAATGTTGGCTGACCCATCACTGGTAGGGCATAAATGGTCTCCATTACAGTGATGTGACTAAGGAGGGTTTAATATCAGACCCTGATTTGCCAGTTCACAGTGGACAGAAGTGTTGGTGTTTACTTGTGGCTGAGACACTCAGTGACCAGAACTTATCAATGGTGTCCAAGCTGTTGTGACTTGGTTTTTTTTTTTTTTTTATTTTATTTTTTGTTGAGGTGACAGTTTATCCAAGCCCCATCTTGCAGCCCAGGGCATGCACTAGACCTGGAGGGTGCAGCTGCATTTCCCCTTGAGCTGTTTTGATTTTTACCTGGTTTTTCTTTTCTCTTGTTCCTTCCTTCCTTCCCTCCCTATCTAATCTCCCTGCTCCTCTCCTCTCCTCTGTCTCTTCCAAAGATATCTCCAATTTAAAGCACAGGTTTCTGAGTTGTTTGATGGACTTGTGCCCTGTCCACAATTCTGTATTGCTCTTTGATGTATTTTTTAATTGCAGTTCCAGGCGTGATTGCAGCAGGGAAGATGCTGCTGAGTGAGGTGTGGTTGAGCAAGGCTGGGAATTAGAAGCAGCAAAGTGGTTTTAACGTAGACTTTAGCGCAGGCCGTCCATGGACATTGTACATCCTTGGGCCATTTGTCACCTCCTGCCTTTCAGTGACCGACCTGAACATGCCATGGGCTGTCCACCAAGGTTTGCAAAGACAGGTCCCTCTGACACTGTAGTTTTCGCTTTGGTGGAAATCTCTGCTCTTCCACTCCCTCTTAAAAAATAAACACCAAAAAAAAAAAAAACCCAAAAACCAAAAAACACCCTCAACCACCAGGTTCTAGTAAAAGCATCCCTTCAGCCTGAGTAAAATCCTCACTAGAGCAATATACTCTAAAGACATGGAAAATCTAAAGCATAGTTTCAAGTTAAACTTATTCCTAGGGAGAAAAGTGAGTGTGTAAAACCCCAGGCTTCAGTGGAATAACCTCACAAAACAAAGCAAATAGGGTGAACAGCACGGCTGGCTGACGTTTTCAACCTTGCATAGCCTGCAATTTCCCTTTGCATGTTGTGAGCAGCTTAAATGCAAGGATATACAGGGTGTGAGACGTCTTCCTCTGCAGGGAGTCTCTCCATCGTAAAGGAGATTCATGGGAGAAGCGGACTGGCTTTAATAGCTGTGTTTTAATTGCCCCGATGCATCTGCTCCTCCTTGTCTGGGGGCTCTTGATTGTTTTTCCCCAGTTCTCACTAGTGTCCTTGACTGTTGTTTTGTTTAAGAGGTGAAACAGCTACTTCTGGGCTGTCTTGGGTTATAATAAGTGTTTACGTTACTCTTGCACCTTTTGTACCCAAAAATCCTGGAAGTGCTGGGCAAAACAGGCTCACGCTGATTCTTGTGAGAGAGCAGCATCATAATAAATGATCCCTTTTTAACCGTGAGGATGAGGGAGATTGAGCAGCTTTGTGAAGGTCATGTTGGAAAGTATGTGGCAGCTTGGGGATAAACTCCAGGACCTCTGGGCTCCTGAGTATGCCCTCTCCTGAATTGTTTTCATAGGCAGGAATCAGGTAAAACCAGGAGTATTTCAGGTTGGATTTGTTTAGTGAAACAGTGAAACCCAAACATACGTGGAATGTCTGGAGGAGGAGATAAAAATAAAAGAGGATGTTGTCTCGAAAGGACTCTGGTACCTCTGAAGATGTTCTTCATCCTTGGTGGACCATTTTCCAAGTGCTGACAGAGTGTGAGCACACACGCCTCTGTCTGGATGGGAAATTCAGGGCGCTCTGACAAATTTAAAGTTGCTGTCTACAGCTAAGAGTGGCTGAAAGGAAGCAATTGACTTCCAAAAATTGAGTATTGGGGAGAAAACATCTATTTCTGTAGCAGTTGCAAAGAGCAAACTCAGAAAGGTCGATTGCAATGGCAGGTAGCAGCTGCCCACAATTTCAAAGGCCTGGAGATAAAATTAAGGGCTCATGGCCTGAGCCTGGGGGGAAGCACTGACAAAGCTGAGAGGGGAAAGCAGATTCTTTGACCTGGCTTCGCTTTTGGCTCTTCTGCTGAGTCCTGAGGTTGTGGCTGGCTGGGGACCGAGCTGCAACATCCTCACACCCAGGCAGCTTTTCAGTGAAGCCACTGTGGTGAGATAAAACACTTGAGACGTTCGTAGCTGTTGGTGGCATAGTCTGTGTGTCATGTTCTCCAGGTGGTGGACCTCTTGGTCAACAAGGTCACTCCACCAGAGCATTCCTTCTGTGTTTCCTCTGCCAGGTTAACCAGGAAAGCAACTGAGCCAGTCCCAGTAAGATCTGAAGAAGAGCTCTCTGCATCTCAGTTCTTTTCCCTAAAAAGTTCTAGCTGAGATTCCATCCATCCCAAAGAGCTGAAGCAACATCATCTTACGCTTCCTCCATAATTCTTGTAGATAATGGCATATTTTATTCCTGTGGCTCCTGTGCTTGCTGGCCCTGGCCCTGCAGAGTGTTTTATTGCACCGAGCTGATGCTGGGAGGATTTATTGTCCTCTACTTGGCCTGGTGCTGCTTCACTGTTCCACTTGGTGCCATCCTACCCCAGCCCACACCCAGGCTGCCCGTGTCCCGTGTCAAACCTGTGTTTGCTCTCCGTGGGCCGGCTGCTGCCCGCTCAGTCCCTCGTGTACATCACCCTCCCCAAGGGCTCCCTGGCGGATCTGCTCCCACTCCTTCCAGGCGCTGTTCGCAAGAGCTGTGAAGTTTAGTGTTGCAAAAACTGAGCTGCTTTGGAGTGATTTGGAGTAGAGGTTTTCATCATCTGTGATGGTTTCTCCTGGCGATTGCTTTCTTTCAGTCATTTATGTAATTGCAGTACTCGCTTTCCTGTGGATTTTTATACTTCATTTGAGATTCATCTGAAGATGGCATGTTCCCATCTCTAGGAATGTGGCCAGATTGAGACATGAGCTGCCTAAGCTGGCTGCTCAAACTGCAGGCCATATTTTTGTTTCATCCTGAGATGCTGTTCTGATTTTGTGAGGTGTCTAAGACACAGCCTTCCGGTGCCTGCAGTAGCCGTATGATTCATGACCGAGAGTATTTTATAGCTTATCTCCCTTCCCAACACACTTAATTCCAACAGGAGCTTCTCAGGAAGACCTGCTTCAGTTATACTGAGGTGGTGTTTTCATTTCTGTATCAACTGATGGCTCGAAGTGGCAGGTATTAGCATGTACATGGGTGAACAACTGCCTCTCCCTCTGGATGCTGTGAGCGCTGCGGAGCCTGGCACCGGGTCCTGCTGCATCTCCAGGCACGGGGCTCACTGACCAAGCAACGACAGGAATTTAACACTTGCAGGGACATTGGCATTTTCCTAGGTCATTTGGAGAACGGTCCATTTCTGAACGCCGGGGAAGGCGTAAGGCTGCCACCCAGAAAAGTCAAGGACACAAATATAAGTGGACATAGTGGTCATAGAGCTGTGGGTTTCCGTGTGCCCCACAGATGGAGGAGCTGAGGTTGTGAATGCCACCTGCCCTTTCGCCAAAGGAGAGTATTAGGTTAATACACATGAAAAAGGTGCACAGAGGGGGCTGTTAAAGAGAGAAACTTTAAACTTAACAGATCACAGACCTTTAAAAGCAGACCAGCGGTTTTGTCAGAGTATTGTTTTACTGAAACATCATTTAGAAGCTGAGCAGCCGGGCAGTCTGTCCTCCAAAGGAGCTGGTTTAAAACACAATAAGCTAATGGAACGTTAAAAAAAAAGGGAATAAAAAATCAGTATTTTCAAGGAGAGCGAGGATAAGGCCTCAGTAAAGAGTCTGGGTTCCCCCAGCCCTCCCTCCTCTGTATCAACAGTGTACATGGATAACATGGATCCAAGAGAAAGCTCACTGCCTTGAATCACTGCTTTATTGCGTTTTTATGACTGTAGCCACAGGATGTTCAATGTATTTCTTAAAATAATAATAATAATGTAAAAAAGCAAACCTTTTTGGGCTTTCATGCAAGGGTTATGTGTGTCTCAGCTGACTCTGCCTGTCCCGCTTTGCAGGGCCACCCCTTCATCGTGCAGTACAACGACGGGAACGCCGAGGTGGTGTCCATGTGGGTGTGCAGGATGCTGGAGGAGCGGCGATCGGCCCAAGGACCCCAGTGAGCTGTGGACAGGCCCCCAGCACGACCACAGCTCCTCCTGGACCAGCAGCACCAGCCCCGCGCTTCCGACTCTCAGCCTCTGGATCGTATTTTACTGAAAATATTTTCTAGAAGCATCAACAAAATCTTGCAGGATCTTTGTTGCCGCCTTTCCCTCACCACCGCACTAAGGAATTTCCTTCCCACGTTCCTTTTATTGCTGAGCAAATTAATGCCCTCAGATTATCTTCAGTTAAACTGTACACAGCCTTAAAGCAAGTATTTTATACCTATTTTTTTTGTTACTGATTGTATTGTATATTTCCTGGCTCCAGAGTATTTTTTAACTGTTGGTCTTTTGCTATTGTATGAATGACGTGCTGACTCTTCAGAGGATTTCCTAGGGAGTTGGTGGCTGTCTCTGAGGACAGACATCCACAAAACATGGGTTTTAAATGTAAAATGGAAGGCAAACAAACAAACCAGAAGTGTCTGGACTTGCCCATCCTGCCAGGAGGGGAGGGATTGTCCTTCCAGAGTGAAAACAAAAGTATGAAACGATGGGCAGAGCCCAGTGCTGAGGCTGGGGTTTGCTGGGAGGACCAAGCAGGGAAGACAACACACTGATGAATGCTAAGAGCATTCGTGCTCAGGCACTGCTGTCTCTCCCCTAAATACAGAAGGGTTTTATTGAGGTGGAAAAAAGTGAGGTGAAAGAGGACAACGCTCCCCTAAGTGGAGAATTTAGAGAATAGAAGGCTGAGGGGGGATCTGATCAACACCTAGAAATACTTCAAGGGTGGGTGTCAGGAGGATGGGGCCAGGCTTTTTTCAGTGGTGCCCAGCAACAGGACAAGAGGGCATGGGCACAAACTGGACCATAGGAAGTTCCATCTCACCATGAGGAGGAACTTGTTTGCTGTGCGGGTGTCAGAGCCCTGGCAGAAGCTGCCCAGAGAGGTGGGGGAGTCTCCTTCTCTGGAGACATTCAAACCTCACCTGGACATGTTCCTGTGGGACCTGCTCTGGGTGGACCTGCTCTGGCAGGGGCTTGGACTGGATGATCTATAGAGGTCCCTTCCAACCTCATAGCATTCTGTGAGGAGTGCCACTGGGTGAGCACCAGCCAGAGCTGGTGGCCCTGAGCCAACGGCAGTGGTGTGAGGTTCTGCCCGTGCCATCACAGAAGCTGAGGGTCACAGCACAGGGTTTGTCCCACTAAAGGACATCAGGGGCTTGCACAGTGACCCAGGAGCTTGTGTGGGCAGAGACCCTACCCGGGGTGGCCCATGGCTGTACCACTGGCCCTTGTGGCCAGGGAACAGGCTGCAGGGATTTACTTACTGTCCCAGCAGTTCGTGGCTTTACTGGGAAGTGTCTTGGGGTTTCTCAGCTCAGCCTTAGTCACTTATTTTCTCACGTCAGAGCCGCTGCACGATGGGTGCAACCGGGTCAAGTGAAGGTTCCCGGGTTTGCTGTTACCGTAAGGGAAAAGAAAACGATGATTGCAATGTCTCTGCTGTGTGTTTGTCACCCCTGCCATTCCTCCGGGTGTTTCCACAACGGACTGACACAGATTTAATCAGTCCTTGTGTTAAGATGCTTATTAAAAAAGAAAAAAAAACCAAACCCACAGAAGAGAGGATTCTGAAAGGCAGAGTTGGGGTGTGTGACTGGGGTGGGGGAGGAGGCTGGGGGCTTTTGTTTGCTTGTTTTTGCATTAGAAATAAACTTTTGCTAAAAAAAAAAAAAGAAAACAAGGGAAAAAAGCCCGGGAAGTTTTTTATATACTGGCACCTTTTAAAAAAAAAAGCAAAACAAAACAACCCAATTTGGTGAAAAATTCCTCCTGAACCACCGCAAATCCTAAATGTTACTCTGGAAACAGCCTGGAAAAGACTTTGTTTCCTTCCTTGGAGGGATCGTTTGTCTTCCTTTGAAGTATAGAGGTTGCAGGCACCAACTTATAGACTAAAGTTTGTCTTAATTGCTCTGATGTCACAACCTCCCTGGCAGATAACAGAACAATGAATGAGTCAACGGCCCCCATCCCTTCAGGTCCTTTTTCTAAAGTGAGACAAATTTCTTCCCTGTGAGCCAACCCGACTATAGGCAGCTCTTCCATTTATTTGTCTCTAACAGTTTGCATTAGCTTTCTCCGGATAAAAAGTCTCTCCCCTGGATGTAGTTAAAAAAAAAAAAAAAAGTCTGTAAAAACCAAGGCTTTTCCTCTCTCTTTCCCTGGCTGGGAGGTCGGGAGGGGAGGACGTCACCCTGAAAATCTGTGCCGGATGCCAGCCGATGGGAACGTGAAAAATCTCATGGCTGAGGGGCTGACAGTGTTATAATTCACTGCCACGAGTATGAACCTTGCTGTCTTCATCAGTACACTTAATCAGTCCCCCAATCAAGGGGGAGGTTTGGGGCCTCTGTCATCTTCCCTTCCCCAAGTCCTTGAATTTGGTGGAGGGAGGAGGATGAGTCCTCGGGGATCTGCTGGTGGCACTGCTTCTACCCTGCTCCCCTCCCAGAGCTGGGTTAGCGCTGTTTGGGGAGGGATTAGGGCTGGATGGGAAAAATTTGGCTCCTTCAGAGCACGGCCAGCCGTGGTGTCACCCCCAAGGTCCAGGCAGCAACGAGGTTGAGCTTCCTGAACTGCCATCTCCTGCCTCAGACACGGTGACTCTGGATGGTGTGTCCCCACAGGAGATCTGTCTTCCTACCCTCCTGCCTTGGACATGGTAGCTCTGGGTGGCGTGTCCCCAGGGGAGGTCTAGGACCCCACCTCCTGCCTCAGACGTGGTACCTCTGGGTGATGTGTCCCCACAGGAGGTTTGGGACCTCACCTCCTGCCTTGGACATGGGGGTCTCTGTGTGGTGTGTCCCAGGGGAGGTCTTGGAGCCATCCTCCTGCCTTGACCATGGTGTCTCTGGATGGTGTGTCCCCACAGGAGGCCTGTGATCCCACCTCCTGCCTCAGACATAGTTGCTCTGGGTGATGTGTCCCCGCAGGAGGTTTGGGACCTCACCTCCTGCCTTGGACATGGGGGTCTCTGTGTGGTGTGTCCCAGGGGAGGTCTTGGAGCCATCCTCCTGCCTTGACCATGGTGTCTCTGGATGGTGTGTCCCCACAGGAGGCCTGTGATCCCACCTCCTGCCTCAGACATAGTTGCTCTGGGTGATGTGTCCCCGCAGGAGGTTTGGGACCTCACCTCCTGCCTTGGACAAGATATCTCTGAGTGGTGTCCCAGGGGAGGTCTGGGACCCCACCTCCTGCCTTGGCCATCCATGGTGTCTCTGGATGATGTGTCTCCACAGGAGGTCTGGGCACCCACAGACCTGTCTGCGTCACTGCCTTGGGGGCTACTGGGGACCCCAACGACACAGCACCTTGGTCTCCTTGTCCAACCCACATCCCAGCCCCGCTTTGCATCCACACCTGCAAATCCCTGCTGCCCACAAAGCCAAATTCAAGCAGTTCAGCCCAGTTCTCACTGCCACCCATCAGCACCAAGGGAGGAAAGTAAGAAGGGAGGGGGGGGAAGGCAGTAAAATTGGGCCAGGGTCTGGGCAGATGTAGCTCTGCTGGGTGCCCCCACCCACGTTAAGCAGCTCCCTGGCTGGTTTGCACCCAGCTTGGGCTCCTCTCCCCGCACAAGTGTGTGTCCCCCCATGTCTGTGCCATCTGGGAGCTGGCATGAGCCTGGCATGGGGCACCAGGGTCCCCCCGCCCCAAACCTGACTGAAGGGATTCCCGGGGGGTGCAGCATGACAAAGTGGGGGCTGCAATGACGCGTTGAAGCCAAGGAAATCCTGCCTCAGCACACGCAGGGGTGACTTTGAGATCACCAGGACACATGAGATGTGCTGCTGCGAGCCCAGCCCCAGGCTCTGCCTCCAGCCTTGTGTGTAATGTGTGTGTGTGTGTGTGTGTGTGTGTGTCCCAAAACTCCTCCTGCCACAGCTTTTTGGGGTCTGAATCAACACATTTCTTGCCTTGCAGAAAATGCAGCAATTTTATACCCTACAGCTGAGTCCTGCTCAGAAGCCAGTGGGGTGGGGGGTGGAGGGGAGGGATATCATAACAAACACATTAATTGAGCTATAGACACACTGTGACCCCTTGCCTCCCCAGCCCTACTCCTCATCCCACCAGCTCATTTAGGAACCCCACCTAAAGCCTCTGTCACCTCTCCCTCTAACCCGGGTCATGGTGGTCCCGATAGTCCCAGTCTCCTGTGGGAGTGTGTGTGTGGGACCTCGCAGGCTCCGGGGAAAACCTGGGCCTGTCCCATCTGTGCCAAAACTTCCAGGATTTTCAGGTTTGCTTGGTTTGTTGGGGTTTTTATCTTGTTTGGTTTTTTTTTTTCTCTCTGCCTGTGATCCTTGCCAGGCAAAGCTCGTCCTGTGAGACGAGCCTGGGGTGGTTTGCCTTTAAAACACAGCACAGAATTAGAAAATATTTGGTTTCTCGGATCCCGTGGCCAAACACATCCTGCTGTCAGCTTTCCAAAGGCAAAGTGTCAGTCTTTGTTTTCCAAGCAACAGCCTGAAAAGCTCTGTGTGTGTGTGTGTCTGTGTGTGTGTGTGCCTGTGTGTGTCTGGCCACACGCGTATGGCTGCCAAATAAACCAGAAAAGGGGAATTGCAGTGGGCTGTGGCTTCTGGGGGTCCCCAACCCGTCCCTCTCCCTGGGCTTCACATCCATCAAGCAGGAATGGTGGTGGCCAGCGACGGGGTGATGTTAATAACTGAGCAATCACTAGGAACAGGTCTCTGGAGCTTCGTCTGCTCCCTTTGACATCTGAGAGCAGAAGCAAAGCTGAGGACCGACCCTGGGAGCGGTCGGTGTATGTTTTCCTGCTTCGCAAGATTTGTGGTCCTGCAGGGAAAACTTCACCTGGAGGCACCGAGGGGAAAGGGGTGGACTGCAAAGACCCTCCTCACATCTCCATGATGAAGCAAAACCTGGGAATTTGGGTCTTTGCTGGAAAAAAACATAAATCCCTGGTCCTACAGGGAGCTAAATCCACTGGGAGCCCGTGGCAGAGCCCACTGTTTGATGACAGTGGGACTTTGGCTGCGGGTGGGGAGGGGGGCGATGCCACCAGAGCAGTCACACGGCTCCTCCCTCGGCTTTCTGGCTCAGACTGACCTGCCTCTGCCCAGCGCTGCCTCCAGGTGGGACAGCCCAGGGGGACCCACCACCATCCAGCCTCACAGAGAGATGCATGTGGGACACCCCCTCCCCCAGGAAGCCTGCAGCCTCGGCTGGTGAGGAAGAGGAGGGGGATGCAAGAGCTGCTCAGCCTCCTGGGGACAAAGCATCTTTGTGCAGAGGCTCTTCTGCTCCCGTTAAGTCATGCAGGAGGCAGAGACAAACACATCAGAGACCTGACAACACCCCCTGCAGACCCGTCCTTGCTTGGCTGCCAGGAGCTGGTCCACGCAGGCCTCCATGCACCCATGGGGCTGAGTTAAACACATCACAGGTGATTCCTGCTCTGTGAGAGGTGCAGAATAACCAGCTGTAGCTCCTCAGCTTCTCTGGAGGGTGCTCAGGAGACCCTCTTCGGCTCTGTGAGGTTATTTGTGGGTGAGTCCTGCCCCATGCAGCCTGGTCCCTGCTCTACTGCTGTCCTGCGGAGACCTGGGTGGGAGCCAGATGGAGCCCCAAATGCTACAGCTTGGTGGCCATGATGTCCCTGAGGTAGGAGCCAGGCCCTGGGGAGCAGAGGGACTCTCCAACGGGGAGAGGCAGCACCATTGTGTGGTGGTGAGGTTCTGAGCTATTGCAGTTATTTCAGGATAACTTGTCTTCATCCTTCCCCAGGGAGGATGGACGGAGGGGGCTCACAGGCGCCACGGGGCACAAATCTGGAGGGATGGGGGGACCATTCCCTGAAATTGCTGGCCTTGTCCTGCTCCCCCAGCTCACCAGTATTGAGCAACTGGGCTGCCTGGCCTGGTCTGGGAAAGCCTAATAGGGGTGGGAGGGGAATTAAAAAAAAACAAACAAAAAAAAACCCGAAATCCAAACCTCTTTAAATCTTTTGGTCACATTGAATAAAAAGGAGGTTGTGCTTTAAGGAAAGAAAAGCTCAGAGGTCTGTGCCTTTCCCTGCAGGGAGCTGCAGCAGGAGCGCTGCGGTGCGGCTGCAGAGGAGCTGGGCTGACCTGGGGCTGCTTTACCTTCAGAGCAGAGAACGGCCATAAACTACAAGTGTGCACTGAGGACAGGATTTATAGATTGAGCCTTTACCGGCTGCTGGAGCGGCTGCCGCTTCGCCCGTTACCCCACTGCGGCTGCTCTCGCCGCCGAGTCCTGTAGTGAAAGTTCAAGGTTTATAAGTAGCCGGTCAGACCGGGAGACGTTTAATGGCAAATGGATGTCTGGGGCTTTTACAGGCAGGAGGAGGAAAACTTCTCTGTCACCGAGACAGGCCCCGCATGCAGGTGAGTGCGGCCGCGTCCTGGAGGGCTGCGGTGCCTGGCTGCCCCCGGCAAAGCACAGCCCGGCAGGGTGACGGCAGAGTTAATTGCTGCCCTCGGCTCATCCTGCTCCATCGCTGGGAAGGCGCTGGTTTAACCTAATCAATAAAGTCGTGTCTATCGATCCTGTACGTTGCGTTCCTCCACAGCCGCTCCGGCAGAGGGAAATTAGGCAGATTTAGAGCCAGCAGGGATGGTGTGGGGAGGGCTTGGGGGGCCACAAAGGTGAGGGGCAGCACAGCCATGGCGGGGGGGTGAGGGTCAGGGGACAGAAGACAAGGAGGTGGCAGCTGCTGGGAGGAGGTTGGACAGTGGTGGATCTGAGGCACATCAAGGGGTGCATGTTGGGAGGGGCCAGGGAGAGTGCTGGGGGGACTGAGGGTGCACCGGGGGGACACAGTGGGATTGGTGGAGTGCACAGAAGGGGGAGACATGATGGGAGGGAGAGCTGGGGTGTATAGATGGGGTGTGTGTGTGCGCACGCTCGGAGAGCTGGGGTGCATAGATGGGGGGCACTCTGCACGAGTGGGAAAACACAGTGGGAATGGGGGCAGGCATGCATATCCCGGGCACTCCGGAAGGACCCCGAGGAGCACCAAAAACCCCCGCCATCTCCCCGCAGGTCGCACGGCAGGAGCCCCGGGGGGTCCTGATCCTCCTCCTCCCCCCGTGCCACCGCCCGCCCTCGGCTGGTGCTCAGCACGCCGGGTCAGGTGGAGTATGCCCGGCCTGCAGAGAGCCGCCGCCCGCTCCCTTTGTCAATGTCCAGTAATTAAAATGTCACCGTTTAATTTTCAGGCCTCTCGGAGCAATCTTTTCCTAATAAAGAGTCTAATCGAAACGCTCCTTCCCCCCCCCGCGCCTTCCCGGGAAGGGCCGCGGAAGAGGCTGTAAAGGCGCAGAGCCGCTGCGGATCGATAGAGAGAAGCCCGGATTGATCGGCCTCTAAAATTAAATTTATTGGGGTCATGGTTTTATATGGTGCTGATACAACTGTTAAATGGGGAACATTCATTTCCAATAGGAGGCGTTTATTAAACTTCCACTGAATTAGACCGCCGTGATTTATGTGGCAATCTCGGCACAGCCCTCCAGGAGAGCGGGGCCTTTCGCCGCCGTCCCCCCGTGATTATTTATTTATACACCCGTGACACGGCTTCCTAAGTTTTAACCTAAATTATCCGCCGGCCTCGCCTGCCAGCGGCACCGGCCCGGGGGGGTTGGCGTGAGGGGTGTCCCGTCGGGGCGCACCGCCCTTCCCGCCGCCTTTCCGGCGGCCCGCGGCTCCTCCGCACCCC
>VXBJ01000982.1:0-10209 GCA_013400055.1 Nycticryphes semicollaris
CACGCTGCTGGGGACACAGCCCATTCTAAGGCATCTATTTCTATGGAAATAGATGCGCATGTGAACAAGGTACCCAGGCAGACAGTTGTGAAATACAGTTAGATGGTGCCAAAAAGTGAGTCCAGGAAAAGTGAGTAGACAATTCCCTCTTCTCTGTTTCATACATCAGCTAATTGGTCTTGCAAACAGGGTTTTGATTACTCGAGCGAGCAGCTCTGCAGGCCTCAGGAAGTCCTCGCCTGGGCCAAGGTTCACAGCACACGGCCATTATGTTGCATTTGATACATTAGTATGTGTTTGTAAGTATGAACAAGCTAAACACCAATATATAATTCTTTTTTTTTTCCTTTTTTTTTTTCTTTTGGAAAAGAAGTCTCCACCTATCCTATGGAGTGCATCTATTCTAAAGAGCAACAGTTTACAGGAAGACCCAGTCCATTACTTCTATGGCTGCTGGGAAACTGGGGGGAGCGCTTGGAGTCCTTTTATCGAGAAGGTTTCAAGATTATAGGGCAGCATCTGATGTAAGGCCTCCTAAGCTGATGCCCCTGGCTTTTTGTGAAGATAAAAAAATGGATTTTCATAGCTAACCCCCCCCCGCCCCCAACCTGCCCTAACATCCCAGCATTTGCTGTCCATGTTCAAAAAACGAAAGGGGAGATACTCTTTAAGTTGAATGCTGGGGAATAAGGCACATGGTGAGTGCTTGTTTTTAAGGGGAAGTTGACTGGCACAGTCTGTATAGTAATTTTTATTATTATGACATAACTCCTCCATCTAGCACCCCCTCCCAGCACGTGCGTGACTTTATTGTCCTTCCGAACAAGACAAGAATGTCCCTGCTCTCTGCATGTGGCTGGCTGCGGTTAAACGATGAAGACAAAGCCTCCTTAACCCATGAAAAGTCAAACCACTGACCCTGGGCTGGGTACCACGGACGTCACTTGGCTTTCAGAAATGTCAATACACATTTCTGCCGTTGGCTTGTTTCATTCCAACGTAGAGAAAAATCAATGTTTAAAAGAGCCTGTCAATGTGTTCTTGGTTGATTTCTTTTGGTTTGGTTTTTTGTTTTTTTTTTTTCCTCAACTACATGGATTTTCAAAGGTAAGTAATACAGGTACATAAAGAATAATTTAACTCTGAGAGCCTATAACTGGAACAGGAAACTCTCCCTCTTGGCTGTCTGCAGAACCCACCTTTCACCCTTCCTTCCCTGCAATGATCTCCACCAAGTGAAGGTCTTGTGTCCCAGAAAACCCAGGTTATACCAGAGCTTAGACCTGATGGAACTTACAGAAGTGCAAAAACACATCAAATGTATTTGTAGATCTGGCCCACATCTGGATCAAGGTGCTGCACTTCGGACTTGTAGGATGACCTCACCTTCCCATGCAGATCAAAGCTAAAATTAGCCAACGAGGGTCAGGCAGTATTTGACAAATTAGTGATCTGAAAGAGCTGTCTGCTCATGTTTTCATTTATTGTCCTATTGTGTCACTTAAAGCACTTGCCTGTGACAGCCAGCACTTTCTTTTCCCATCTGCTCTGCCTTATTTCAGTTGGTAGCAATGAATAATCACTGTCATCCTCTGCTTGGCCCAGGCTGCAGAAGAACGTCTCTTGCTGGTGGCCGGGGAAGCTCAAAGCTCACCATTGCTGGTGGTGGTGGGGCTTTTGCAAGAGCTGGGGTGCTGCCGGCACCCAACCATAATGCTTTCTGCTCTAGGAAGAGTGTCCTCCTCCAAACCTCCCTTCACCAGGTGTTTAAATGGTCAGCTGTAACGTTGGCTGTTGAGGAACTGCCTTGCTGCTAACCAAAGGTGACAGGGTTAGGGTCAAGCTTGCAAGGAGGAGCTGTACAGGGGCTGACACAGCCACTGAGAGGTGTTTTACCATGTCTCTAACCTCCAGCTCTTTGCTTACACCCTGCTGCTGGAGGGCATGGGGCTTGGTGTGGGATGGCTGATGAAGGCAGGCTGCACCTGAACTCCTGGACATCATACTGGGACATGTGTGTTCCTCCCCTACATCAGGGCACCATCTCCTGGTAGGAGCTTTCAAAGAGACATACTGCTAATTCCACCTGATTGGAATTAGGGAGTGGAGATCATGTTGTAGACCACCTTTGGATGTCCTGGAGAGCCACAGACCAGAAGCTGAGTTACATGCAATTAGCACTAACTCATTGATGTCTTGGACCCCCCGTTGGCTTCAAACGCTGTCATGGGTAGTAGGACCCCCAGCACCCCTTGAAGGGCCTGATTGCCCTTAGATCTTTGTAGAGTCAAAGGAGGGACTTGGCCAGGGTGACATGAGTCACAGCAGGCACCATCCTTCTGCTGGGGACCTGGCATTGAAATATGTGCTCCAACTGGAGGACAGCAGATCCGACCTGTGAGGGGAGCAGTGATGGAAGGATGCTGATTCTCCAGCAAAATATAAAGACTTTATCACCTGCTAATGACCTTTTGGCAGAGGAACATCTCCTCTGATGTTGAAGCACATTTGCAGACTTTTCAAACACAGGATGACTTAACCCCTGCAACTATCCTTGTTCGTACAAAAGAGCATATGGGAAGGTGCATGGGGCCAGACAAGTCCCTTCCCTGGGAGCCTTCAAGTTTGAAGGCAACACAAGGCCAACAGCCCCATTCCCCGACCAACTGGTTTGAATAAGTTATGGGATACAAAACTGGAACATTTGTTCTCGTGCATATTAACGGCGATCCCTGGGTGCTGATGCTTATCTGACCAGGCCATTTAAATAATTGGAAGGCATCTGCAGGAGTTCAAAGCCATCAGCTCAGCTGCGTCACCTTCTTCTGTCATCAGTTGTGTGCGGTGTCAAGTGAGGCCACCTCTGTCAGGTCCTCAGCCTGATGGTTTGTGTTTGGGCAGCTTCAAAGACCCCTGCGAATGGATGCAAGATGCTGAGCTCAGGAACGTACACCCCCCCTGCCCCACAGAAATGAGCAGGAGGGAATTGTACAAAGCTGGTTTCTTGTATTTTGGGGGTTTTGTTTTTTGTTTGTTTGGGTTTTTTTTTTAAGAAAAAATCCAGAATTGCTTTTTGCTTAACAAACACTGATGGGTCGCATGCAAATCCTGCCTTCCCTTCTTCCTCCCCACAGCCATGTGGCTGTTGCAATGGTAGCGATAATTTAAACACCTCACACTTCAGGCAGGTCCCTGATGGGAAAAAAAAATAAAAAATAATGTCATAATTAATTAAAGTAGTTCAGAAAGGGTCTCCCTCGCTCGCTCCTTAGATGCCGGTTGTCCAAAGGACATTTGTTTATAAGGCTCAGCTGGATTTTTTTCTTAAGAAGTTCCCTAAGCATTTCAGTTGCCATCTGTGCACCTTTGTTGTCCAAGTGCATTAGCAGAACTTCCCCGCTTCAATCTAAATTGACAACTTTATCCAGTCTCCACTTAATATCGCCACGGAGCAGCTGCTTTGTAGGGGTTGTTTAATCTCCATTAGAGCGCTTTGGTTAAAATCCAAGCTTGTGTCCGTATGAGAGTGTGACACAAGCAAGATGCTCTGCCTCGCGGGGCTTGGCAGGCCGAGGGTGTCTGAGGCCACTCAGAGCTCAATATTTAATATTTGCTCCCAAACCAGGCTGGCTGCAGGTCTCCTTGGGGACCTTGCGTTGCCTATGGAGGCACTCCTCTTTCCTGGGTGCTTTTTTAGCACCGCCATCACCACCTCCACCCCACCTCACCCCAGCCCACCCCCAGTTTATTTTTTTCACCATCTGAAATTCATTCTGTGAGAGGCTGAGATCACTGCAGTTGGGGTTCTCGGTGCCGAGGTGGGGAAGGGGAGCTGGTGTTTATTCAAGGAAACACGCTCTATGAAAGCCTTTCTCTTAATCATCTCGAGTGCTTCTGAAGGGATATATGTTACTCCTTATTTTGTCTGCGGGGCCATGAAATGTGGACAGTGAGGCTCACTTGAAATGATGTCTGATAGAAAAATGGAACCTAGATTATTTTTAAATCTCCTCAGTTTGTTTCCACCTCTCCCCATACATCTATCTCAGCTGACAGCCAGGGTGAAATGCCCATCAGAGAAGTTCCTCCCCAAGATTTATTACAGGGAAGAGAAATTATTTTCTGGGATAGCATTTACGTATTAGGGAAAAGAAGAACTACTTTTCCCATGTGTTCCTTGCAAATTTTTCATCGAACAAATAAAGCAGACGCGAAGTATCGAGCTTCCTCAGTATCACTGTCTCAGTCCTCTCTCCGAGCGTAACACGGTTGGGATTGCAGCCAGAAATCACTCTTTCATGTGACCCACTGCTTTAGAAGAATGATCACTCCCTGTAACGCAGCTGGGTTTTTCCTCTGTGCTCCGGCCCTTCCGAAGACAACAGCCGCTTTATCATTGATCTCCCAGGATTTGAGCTTCCAGCTCCTGTATTTCCATCCACATTAGGTTTTGGCTGGGCTGTTCCTAACAGACCTTAAATTTAAAGGAATTTACCTGATTTCACACACCAACTGCTGTTTTCCCACCTTGAGAAAATCTGTCTTCACCAAACCACGTGTCCTATCAGAACAGGTCAAGAAAGCAGCTCACGGCCGCAGGATGCTGTCATCCAGCCAAAGCAAAGAGTAACCCAAATTTCCCGTGTCCCCTGTGACCACCAGGGGTGATGAAGGCAGAGCAACCACCATGGGCCAGCCTTTCTTCTCAGGACAGCACGGTGGGATGCAATATACTATATAATTTAATCCTATAGAGCGTAAAGTAGCACATTTTGGCTGAGATTCATTTCTCCTACATCCTTGCACCTATTGTGTCTGCAGAGCTCTGAGACAGCCCAGCACGTGCTGCTGGAGGTAGTGCTGGTGAAGACGTGGTTGTGCTTTCATAGAATAGTTAGAATTGGAAGGGACCTTAAATTTCACCCAGTTCTAACCCCCTGCCCTGGGCAAGGACACCTTCCACTAGACCAGGTTGCTCAAAGCCCCCTCCAACCTGGCCTTGAACCCCTCCAGGGATGGGGCAGCCACAGCTTCTCTGGGCAGATTTCTTTTCCTGCCTCCTCCACCTCATTTGTAGTCAGCAGCCAATATTAAGACATTGGGCTAACAGGATCGAAATTTGTAAGACACCAGCATCCTTCCTGGCATCCTGCCTGGGAGCAAGCTCCCTGCCTTGGTATTGCCATCAGCACAGCATGTTTGTCCTCAGTTCATCAAGCAGTTCCTTTGTACACCCGAGACCTTCTACCCTAGCGGAGGCAATCGGTGTTTATCACCGCTGAATTCATCTGCATCGTTGCTATTGATAGAAACATCAAATAGCTTGGGTGGGAAGGAACCTCTAAAGGCCATCTAGTCCAACCCCTCTGCCATGAGAAGGGACATCTTCAATTAGATCTGGTTGCTCAGAGCCTCATCCGGCCTGGCCTTGAACACCTCCAGGGATGGGGCATCTCCCACCTCTGTGGGCAACCTGGGTCAGTATCTCACCACCATCAGTGTAAACAATTTCTTCCTTAAAACCAGCCTGAATCTCTCTTCTTTCAGTTTAAAACCATTACCCCTCGTCCTATTGCTACAACCCCAACTAAAAAGTCTGTCCCTGTCTTTCTTGTCTTGTAGTAAGAAGGTCTCCCCAGAGCCTTCTGCTCTCCAAGCTGAACACCGCCCCAACTCTCTCAGCCTATCCTCACAGTAGAGGGCCTCCAGCCCTTGGAGTATCTTTGTGGCCTGCTCTGGCCCCGATCCAACAGGTCCATGTCTTTCCTCAACTGAGTTATTGCTCACGTCACCTCCACGACTCACTGTAATTAACCAAGACCCAAGGCTGTGAGGTTCCATCATCACCGTAACCCCAGAGCAGTACCGCAGCCTGATGGAAAGGACTTTCCCCTACCACCTCCTCTAAGGTTTTCTTGATTTTCCCTTTTCCACAACTGACTTCCTGAATGCATTACCCACATTAAGAGCCTTCCCGCCCCGCAAAAAAAACAACCCACCCCCGAATGCATTACGGCGCCGGGCCCCGCGTCCCAGCGCCGTGAGAAAGAGCAGGAGCCTGGCGCAAGTGGGAAGGCGTCCATACACTCCCGCAGGCCGGGCTCCAAGCATTAACGTTATCAAATTACCTCTAACGGGAGGCTGTAATTAATGCACGGCCTGCCCCACGCTGCCGGAGGAATTACCCTGCCCATCAATGCATCGTGGAGTGTGCGGCTGTCGGCAGCCCCTGGCTCCCACAGATGCTACAGGTTGGGGACTCATCGGGGAGAAAAATGTGGATACAGCTCCGGGATCAGTTGGCACAACGGGAAGGATGCAACAAAAAAATCCATGAGTATGGAATGGGGTGTCTTCCAAACCCCACACGGAGTATTGTGTCCAGCTCTGGAGTCTTCAGCACAGGAAGGACAGGGGCTTCCTGGAGCGGGTCCATGAAGATGCTGGAAGGGCTGGAGACCCTCTACTGTGAGGACAGGCTGAGGGAGTTGGGGGGTTCAACCAGGAGAAGAGAAGGCTCCAGGGAGACCTCAGAGCCCCTTCCAGTCCCTAAAGGGGCTCCAGGAAAGCTGGGGAGGGACTCTTGATCAGGGAGGGGAAGCACAGGATGAGGGGGAAGGGTTTGACATTCAAAGAGGGNCAAAGAGGGGGAGATTGAGATGATACCTGGGGAAGAACTTCTTTGGTGTGAGGGTGGTGAGACCCTGACCCAGGTTGCCCCGAGAAGCTGTGGCTGCCCCATCCCTGGAGGGGTTCAAGGCCAGGTTGGAGGGGGCTTGGAGCAACCTGGTCTGGTGGGAGGTGTTCCTGCCTAGGGCAGGAAGATGGAACTAGACAGTTTAAGATCCCTTCCAACCCAAATAATTTTATGATTCTATGATTGATTCTATGATTCTATGTGCAGGGAATGCCACCACCTCCCTCCTCTCCCTGCTACAAAATGGGCAAAATACAATGGAAAAAATGTACTTGCGGTTCAAGTCTGTCTCCCCACCTCAAGATGCAGATGGGGGACCTCCTCCGTTATCTTTCTGCTGGGGCGCCAGTGTCTGGACCTCACACGACAGTGGCTACTGAAGGCAGCAACCCGGCAACGGGCAGAAATCTGAGCTCTGCAAAGAGAAATTCTGGGGAGACTCAAAAGAGGAGCCACCTAGCAAAAACCAATGACCCCCGCTAACCAGGCACCATCACGGTGGGCTTTCTGTAGGCCAGGGCTTGAGATTCAATTGTTCCGATATAACGAGAGGACGTTCGCTTCGCTTGCGGTGAGCATTTGTCAGGCTTAAGGGCATTGCTCAAGGGGGGGCGTTGACAACAAAAATAAGATTATTCAGCATTTCTGTGGCATCTTACATTTTCAAGATGCTTTTCAGGCACTGACCAGACATTAAACATGAGCTGATCTTTTGTTCTAGCTCCTCTGCAGCTGTTAGATGGGATTAGGACTCAAATTGGGTGGATATTGCAAAAAAAAAAAAAAAAAGACTTAATTAAAAATATTCAAGTGCTTTTAATGAATTTAGAAGTGCCCGTAGCATGGTCCATGTGTTATGAACAATAATGAGCACTCAGACACTTCACATGGGGTTTGCAAGGATTTGACATTGAGTCAAAGCAACTCAAAACTGGTCAAAGTGGTGGCAGAACCAAGAATGTGGAAAGCCCACGGACCAAACCCAAATGCCTGCACCTCATCTGAGCATCATGTTGTCCCACAGGGATTTTGGGACCTGTCTTTGATGCAGGATGGACCACTGTTGTCAACCAGTGAGCACTCCAGCATCTGGATGGAGACGCATGACTCTCCTGAGTGGTCTGGAATAAATCCTTGAAATCTTGGTTTGCACCCACCTGCAAAATTTGGATGAAAACACTTCCACAACACAGAGAGAGGCTGGAAAATGCTCATACTCAATACCAAGGATTACATACAGACCCACGCTAATGAGTGATGTTAATTGCCACTGCTTGGGCTGAAGATTATTTTTTTGGTGTCCTTAGTGGGTTCTTGTGTAAATGGCATTGGGTAGCTGATGGGTCAGAAATGCTCATGGATGATCCAGGAGGGGACAGCTGCAGGGTGGCCGCTCTACAGGGTAGCTTTCCCATGAGATGGAGTTTTTTCATGGGAACTGTCCAGTTTCAGCATCTCCCTGGACCATGTGCCAGCCCGGATGCACCCTAAGCACTCCCAAAAGGGAGGGGGAAGTTGTCACCTTCCAGCAGCCCTGGCAAGGTTCTCAGCAGCTTTGGGAAACCCCAATATCCTTCGATGAATAATGGTTTAAGGAACCTCGCCTTTGGGTTCGATGTTTTCAAAACAGAAGAAGTCAAAGACCATTAGTAACTTCCCCAAGCCGGAGCACGACTGTGTTGCTGCACAACTGACCACAGAAGGCAGGAGCTGGCATCACCCTGGGTGAAGTAACTCACCCAGCATGACACAGGACATCACAGTGGCAATGCTGGGAGCTGACTCAGGAGATCTGGGTATGGAGTCTGGGCCTTTAACCGCAGTCATCTCCTTCCTCTGACTCTTGCCACTACTTCTGGTGACGACCACAGCAACTGTGGTCAACACTGACCCAAAGAAAAGCATGGGATGGGGCTTCTCAGCACCACAGGACTGTCTGATGTCCTTGGACCCACAGCAGACCTTGCTCAGGGGTTAGGGCATCACTTCCCATCTGCTTCCCACTGCTGCCCCATCCCTGGAGGTGTTCAAGACCAGGCTGATGGGGTTTTGAGCAACCTGGTCTAGTGGGGGGGGGTGTCCCTACCTGTGGCAATGGGTTTGGAACTGGATGATCTTGAAGGTCTCTTCCAACCCAAACCAGTCTAGGATTCTACAATCTCAAGTGGGCTACATTGACCAGCATGGCCCCCCATGAGCAGTTACCTGTAACCCAGCACACACCACTGGAAGATGCTGGTTCCCCCCACCCAGGTGCCAGCGATGAAGCAGACGGAGGGGAGCAGAAAAGCCGCGTACTTGCTAATTCCCAAGCCAGAAGGTTGCCAAGAGGAAATGCACTTCCCGTAAAGTAGGCGCTGTTACCGACTTGTTTGCTGGAATCGCTTGAGTGGTAATTACGCTCCCTTAATATTGACATATTTAAATAGTTTCCAAGCATCATAAGAATCCTGTCCCACTTTTTCCCCCTCCCCCCTCCTCCTTTTCCAAATTTCTGTGGTGAGCTTTCACTTTGAACAACGGATTATCTGGAGGGGAGTGACTTGCCCACGTCGTGCTTATTGTACAGCACATCCAGATGTTTTGCTCTTGAGAGCGGTGCGTTTGTGTGTGTTTGATGGTGCTCTGCCCTGTAAAGGTGCTACAGGACTCCATCAGGCAGAAAAAAATCATATATATGTATATATATCTCTGTTGTGCTGCTTCATGTGGGACTCCGCTGGTCAGGACCCCTGGCTCGTGCCTTCGTCAGCATTGGTCCCACAACATTTGTCTTTCATTCGTTATTTGTCAGAAGTCCTGAGACACTCTGTCCCAAGCACGGCAGCCAAAAAAACAAACAAAAAAACCCCAAAAGACCATTCCCTTCTTACGTTGTTTTGTGTGTGGGCCACTCTCGTGAATTCTGCAAAAGGAGAGGTTGTTGGTTTGGTTTTTTTTTTTTTTATTTTCCCCAGAAAAAAAACATCTCATGCTAAAGATGTGATAGGAATTTGGGTTACTTAATGCTCTGAGCACCCTGCCTGGTTTCCTCTGTCTGCAGGAAGTCCATGCGGGAATTGATCTTGGTGGACGCAGATCCCCAAATTGAGAACGTTTCCCCCCAAAAAATAAATTCCCTTTCATCCTACACTGCATTGCTGCAGTTGTTGGTCCCTGTATCCGTCTGAGCATCCATCCAGAGAAATGTCCAGGCACATCTTACCCAGACTCCTGTTCCTCCCAGTCCTGGGCAATCTTTGGGAGGACTGGCCTTACAAACACCTTCTTCCATTTTTGTCTCCAACCCAAGATGAGATTGTTTCTATCGCAAGTGCTGGCTCACCCCAGAGGTAACCCCTCTTGGACGTCTTCTCCGCCATGCCCAGGGTCATGCTACCCATGGACTGTGGGCTGGATACCTCATGGGAGAGCTCTCTGAGGGACAACAGTGGCGGTAAGGAAACTGTGACCCTTTCTACCAGGCAGGACAGACACAGGCACCTTGCAGAGCATCTTCACTTCTCCACGAA
>VXBJ01000982.1:10438-23728 GCA_013400055.1 Nycticryphes semicollaris
AAAAATAAATTCCCTTTCATCCTACACTGCATTGCTGCAGTTGTTGGTCCCTGTATCCGTCTGAGCATCCATCCAGAGAAATGTCCAGGCACATCTTACCCAGACTCCTGTTCCTCCCAGTCCTGGGCAATCTTTGGGAGGACTGGCCTTACAAACACCTTCTTCCATTTTTGTCTCCAACCCAAGATGAGATTGTTTCTATCGCAAGTGCTGGCTCACCCCAGAGGTAACCCCTCTTGGACGTCTTCTCCGCCATGCCCAGGGTCATGGTACCCATGGACTGTGGGCTGGATACCTCATGGGGAAGCTCTCTGAGGGACAACAGTGGTGGTAAGGAACCTATGACCCTTTCTACCGGGCAGGCAGGACAGACACAGGCACCTTGCAGAGCATATTCCCTTCTCCAGGAGGCTGCAGTAGTGCAGCCACCAGTCCTCACCTTGATCCCCACCAGTCCTCACGCTCACCCAAGGACACATTTAGCTGAAGCCAAGCATCATAGAATCATGGAATGGTTNGTTGGCCAATTTGCTACGTTGCCTTGGGGCTAAAGGAAAGAAGAGTTTCTTCACCCTTGTCTGGTGAAAGCCCAAACAGGAGAAACTCTCACACAGGCCACAAGCCACCACGGCAAAACTGGGCTGGAAAAGGAGTAATTTCTTGGGAATCCTGTAAAGGATGGATGAGAGACTGCTCTTTCTCCCAGGGCTCTGCTTGGGCCACAGTTACTTGCACAAAAGGGTGTGTGTGCGTGTGTGCATATTTTAATCTATGTCAGAGGGATGAGAAAGCAAAGACAAAGCCAGGAAAGTGCCAGGGAGGTACCAGAAAGGGAGCTGGGGAAAGGCAGCACGAAGTGAGGGAGCACACGGGGTGCGCAGGAGTGGCTCCAGGCAGGCTCGGACTTGGGTTCCAGGCTCTTGCAGCCTACTTGGTCCCGTGGTGTTCAGGGAAACGGGACTTTACATACTTTCCCCATTAATACACAGAATTGCATCAAAGAAATACCTGGCTGTCATCATCGGTGTATCCTCCCAGAGAAAACAATGTTGGCAGGACCTCGAGCGGGCCCAGCGTCTTGGGCCAAGAGCCAACAATATGTTCAGTACAAGTTTCTTCACCTCCTCGTCTTTTGTCATCTCACCCCACCAACTTGCCATCCCAAAGGTTACTCTCGAGGTAGGAGAGAGCTAATATGCAAAGACACTCTTGAAACTTGAAAGGGAAGACCTGCAAAGGCATCATTAAAAACCTTAACCCCAGTCCACCTGTCCCAAGCCTAACCCCTCTGCATCTGGCCTTCTCCTGGCAGTGCAGGCTGCCAAATCCTCTTCTGAGTCTCCCAAATCAAGAGGATTCATTGGGCACCTTCTGGTCCTTATCCCACGATGGGGAATGAGGGCACTGCTAGGACACCCTGGCCACATTTCCCAACTTCATGAGTCCCAGACTGTGGAGAGGTACAGAAAAATCCCTGGGTCCACCAGCCATTGCCAGCAGATCTCTGCAGGTCATAATTTGGAATGTTTCAGAGATGCTCTCCATTCTACTCTACTTTTTTGGGGGAGGTAAGGTTGGGTAAGGGTCTGTCATGGCATGAATGGCTGCTGTCTTTGCTGATAGCTGCTGCTGGCGGCCACCAGCAATGTGAAAACAAGGTCTTCCCAGGTCCAGGTCCTAAATTGTTCCAACCTGAAGATGACTGACAGCCCTCAAAGCTTATTAAGCCAGTCCTGCTGCTGCGATACATCAGTTCAAACAGTGGTTTAGCTCTCCATTGGCTGCAGAGCATCCCAAAGCCAGGTGTAAGGTTGGAGGGAAGGGTCTGGGACTCGATGCTGAAGGTTGGGGGATAACCTGCCCTGCCAGTCCCGGCGCAAGGAGCGGGGAAGGAGGGGATTTCTTTCTTGCTCTTAATTTCAGTGGGAGCAGAGGGTTATACAACAGCGAGGCAGATGGAAATGTCACAACAGCGAGCTTGGCAGCTGCACAAACACAACTAATCTGCCCTCCTTTAATGCTGGTAGCCACAACATAAACATACGCGCCGCACAAGGTAATAGATGAGGTAAATCCGTCATCGGCAGCCTCATTACACGGGGCGCGCTGCCTCGCTGCCTGTGGCTCCTGCTCCCTGGCACCCTCCTGCCGCCCTCCCAAAGCTCCAGCATGGTGGCCAGCTCAGCTGGCCATGACTGAAACCAGCCCAATCTCCCCTCTTTCAGTATCAAACCCTTCCCTCCTCATCCTATGGCTCCCCTCCCTCATCAAGAGTCCCTCCCCAGTTTTCCTGGAGCCCCTTTAGGGACTTGAAGGGACTCTGAGGTCTCCCCGGAGCCTTCTCTTCTCCGGGTTGAGCCTCCCCAATTCTCTCAGCCTGTCTTCACAGCAGAGGGGCTCCAGCCCTCAGAGCACCTCCGTGGCCTCCTCTGGACTCGCTCCAACAGTAGATAACAATAGAATAATAAATAACAATGATGTGCCATTTTGACATACACATATATTTATACCTAATATATATTTGTCATATATATACACCTAATATATATATATATCTCCAAGCTGTTTGTCTAGTCTTGATCCTTTCCTGATCAGTGCCTATTAGCTCTTTTTGTGTGGAGACCATGGTTTCTGGTTTATTATCTAATGGTGCTCCTCCACCTACTCACTGGCCTATTGTTTGGCTGCAAAGAGGCAGTGACAATGAGCAGGAAGGTATGGCCTGAAAATGTCTGTTTCTCCCCCGAACAGTCAAGAAGGGCCTCTGCCATCTCTCTCCAGTACACACCAGTGAGGAAGTGTGACATCAACCCATCCATCCCCGTGCTTCGGTCTCCCACCTTCTTCTCTACTGCAGGAAGCCGTGGGCCAAACTCTTCTTTCCCAGTAAAAGGTCACTTTTCAGGTCAGCCTCACCTCCATCCTCTCAAGGTCACCTTGGGCTCCTGGTGGCCACCATGGACATGGGTCCCTTTGTCTTGCTGCTGATGTGTGCTGGTGGTGGCTCTCCTGCAGTTGTAGGTCCTGTGAAGCACTTCTAGATAAACAGAGAAACGCAACCCTGTGATGAGTGAAGGAGGTGCTACTGGCAAACATCTTCTGGGTCTCCATTAGGGATGGACATGTTGCAAATTCACCTCCTGACCAGAGTAGCACCTCCACCAGAAATGCTTTCCAGTCAACAGCTGGCCAAATTCAAACAGCTGCACGAAGAGGGAGAACATTTGTTAAGCTCAATTTCTTTGTCCTACCATAATGGCTCTGTAAGAGACACGCAAGTTACCTCTGAAACTGCCAACGTGTCCTCCAGGAGACCAAAGCAAGACAGAAAGACAATTCTGCCTCAGGGGGGGCTCATGTTCCTTCAGGACTGCTGTGGACATGGGGTTCTATGAGCTCTCACTCTACCACCTTCATCAGGAGATGCCACTTTCCCAGCCCAAACACGCTCTATCAGGAAGGAGGAGAAGCCAAGTGAGGAGATAAAGGCAGGCTGAAGTTGATGGCTATTGTTTTGGTATTGATTACGTATTTTGTGGACTGAAAGGCCGACCTTTGAAAGGGCAATTGGCGTCTGTGAGATTTGATTTAGGAGAAAGAAAAGAATTTAAATTGGATTTTCACTCGGTCTTTCAGTTGGGAGGAACTTGCAAGATTGCAGACGCCAAAGCTCCTTTTTCTTGGGGGAGGTTGAGGGATTTTTTTCTTTTTTTCTTTTTGTTTTTTTCTGGGGCCATCACAAAGAGCTTCCGTTCAGGGTGAAAGTGTCTCTGTTGCATCTCTCCTCTCCACTGCTCAGCGCTGCAGAGACATGTACAAGACACAGGGCACTCAGCAGGATATTTAATCTGAAGGTCAGCCAGGTAAATATACTGGATACTGAATATCCCATATCAAGGAATGAAGGTGGGGTCTTTTTCCCCCTGTAGGGAACAGCCTGACCAACACATGACAAAAAAACATGGAAGGCTGTATTAAGAAAAATCCCACATTTTTTACGCAATTCCCAGTGACCAATTATTTGCCCACCATTTATTTCCCATTTCCCCAGTGAAGTGCCTCTGCCATGCTGGCACCCAGAGCCACCATCCCAGGTGCAGTCCCTATTTCCCCACTGGTTTTGCAGACCCAGACCCCACCTGAAGAGGTGCTTGTGGTCTTCAAGCACCTGGTTTGGAAGAGGCTTTGACTTTAGAATCATAGAATAGTTGAAAAGGATCTTGAAAATCATCCAGTTCCTCTGCCATGGGCAGGGACAACTCCCACCAGACCAGGTTGCTCAAAGCCCCATCCAGCCTGGCTTTGAAGCCCTGTGGGCAACCTGGGCCAGGGTCCCACCACCCTCACACCAAAGAAGTTCTTCCCCAGATCTCATCTCCATCTCCCCTCTTTCAGTGTCAAACCCTTCCTCCTCATCCTATGGCTCCCCTCCCTGATCCAGAGCCCCTCCCCAGCTTTCCTGGAGCCCCTTTCGGGACTGGAAGGGGCTGCAAGATCTACCCAGTGCCTTCTGAACCCCCCCAACTCTCTCAGCCTGTCCTCACAGCAGAGAGGCTCCAGCATCTCTCTGGCCTGCTCTGGCCCCGCTCCAACAGGTCCATGTCCTTCTGCTGTTGGTGGCTCAGAGCTGGAGGCATCACTGCAGGGAGGGTCTCCTCAGAGCAGGGCAGAGCAGAGGGGTAGAATCCCACTCCCCTTGCCCTGCTGGCCACGCTTGTTTTGATGCAGCCCAGGATGGGGTTGGCTTTTGGGGCTGCCAGCACACATTGCTGGCTCATGTTGATCTTCTCATCCATCAACACTCCTAAGTCCTTCTCCCGAGGGCTGCTCTCTGGCCCTTCACCGCCCAGCCTGGATTTGTCCTTGGGATTGCTCTGACCCAGATGCAGGTCCCTGCACTTGGCTTGGTTGAACCTCATGAGGTTTGCATGAGCCCACCTCTCCAGCCTGTCCAGGTCCTTCTAGATGGCATCCCTTCCCTCCAGCGTGTTGACCGTGCTGCACAGCCTGGTGTCATTGGCAAACTCACTGAGGGTGCACTTGATCCCACTCCTGATTTCCAGCTCCAGTTTTGTTCCTGGATGGTTTCTTCCCATTATTCTCTGGTTGACAGAGTCCTTAAATAGGGGCGACCAGTTCTCCTGGGGCTGAGAACCCCAGGTCCCCTGTATCCTGAGCTGGGCAAGAGCTGGGGGGTGGGGGGCATTGCAGGAGCTGTGCGGGGAGAGGGGACAGACCCTGACAATGGCTTCGGGGACAAAAATAGAAGCAGCAGGGCAAGGACAGCTGTTCCTACTTTAAACTGCCAGTTTTTAATAAGCTGTTTTGCTCTTTGAAAACCATTTATTTAGTTGTTTCGTAAACAGGAGGAGGAGGGGCTGGGATAGCATCACCGGGTGATGTCACCAAGCTTGTCACCTCCGTAGCTCCTCTCAGGATACTCAAAGAACTGCAGCTTTCCCCCAGTGCCGTCGGATTTCATTGTTGGGCTTTTTCTTTTTGTTTTCCTTTTTTTCAGCAGCACCAAGTGACTACGAGGGAGACTGAAGTCTGCCATGGAGTTTGTCAAGGCAGCTGGCGAAAAGCTTTGCGTACAGCTGAGCGTCTGCCAAGGCATATTCATCTTGGAGTAATTTTAAGACAGCTTTTAAAGCGATGCAGAAGGATTATGCCACGCGCTTCGGCAGCACTGGGAAAAAAAAAATAAAACACCCAAAAAAAACCAAAAAGAGAGAAAAAAATCAATCTCTCCCTTTAAATCACTCATTTAAATTGTCCTGGTTTGGCAGTTCAGCGGTGTATTTGAGTTGTGATTTGGAGGGATTCACCTGTAGTGACATTTTCATTTATCTGAGTACATGCAAGTGCTGGCGCAGTCCGTGGGCAGTAGCAGAGCCGTCAATATTAAGACACGGCCTCTCAAGGTGATTCGTTTGTGAGAAGGCAGGATGGCCCTAACGGATGAAAAGCCTCCATCCAGCAATAACCCGGCACTTCCCATCAAATACAAGTTTCTTCCGCTGTAATCTCAGCTGGTGTCTTGCACTTCAGGGTTAACTACTCTCAAACAGCAACGTATTTACAACGCTGGTTACTCCAGAGCTGTCCTGGGTCTTCCTGGTGACAGGGTGTCAAAATCTGTAGTTGGGGACATGCAAAGGAGGGGTCATAGAATCACAGAATGGTTTGAGTTGGAAGGGACCTTAAAGGTCATCCAGTTCCAAACCCCCTGCCCTGGGCAGGGACACCTCCCACCAGCCCAGGTTGCTCAAAGCCCCCTCCAACCTGGCCTTGAACCCCTCCAGGGATGGGGCAGCCACAGCTTCTCTGGGCAACCTGGGCCAGGGTCACACCACCCTCACACCAAAGAAGTTCTTCCTCAGATCTCATCTCCATCTCCCCTCTTTCAGGGTCAAACCCTTCCCCCTCATCCTATGGCTCCCCTCCCTGATCAAGAGTCCCTCCCCATCTCTCCTGGAGCCCCTTTAGGGACTGGAAGGGGCTCTAAGGTCTCCCCGGAGCCTTTTCCTCTCCAGGCTGAACAAACCCAAATCTCTCAGCCTGTCTTCATAGGAGAGGTGGTGCAGCCCTCTGATCATTTTTGTGTCCCTCCTCTGGACCTGCTTCAACAGGTCCATGTCCTTCNNNNCAGGTGGGGTCTCACCAGAGCAGAGCAAAGGGGCAGAAACACCTCCCTAAGCTGTAGCTCATGTGTTGCTGCTTTTCAACCTCGGTTAACGCAGTCATGCACCCATTCCCATGTTTACCTTAAATCTTTGCCTCCATAGCCCATAGCACCTCCTTGCTCTGGTCCAGACGTGTCGTTGTAACCAAAGTCACAGCAAGAAGTACAGCTCTGCTGTCTTGGTCTACTGAGCTTGTAAGACTTGCCCTTTTGTCTTTAAAATATGGAATAATAAAATATTTTGGGTGGAAGGGACCTTTAGGGGTCATCTAGTCCAACCCCTGCTATGAGCATAGACATCTTCAACTAGATCAGGTCATCTGATAAAAGGACTGTTATCAGCATAATGAATGATGCTGGTGACACCCGTTGATGTCTCACTTGGGAGGAGGATCACCCTGGAGCACTTGGGGCAGCATCTCAGTGATGACAGAACAGCCTGGGGACATCCTGCCAGCAGGCTCCTTTCCTGAAAGGGAAAACAAAAGGTAAACTCCTTGCTTTCATGATCCTTAGCCTGAACCCATCTGCCCCACAGCGCTGCTGCTGAATCTGAACGTCATGACCCAGCTGTGCAAAGGCACCACGAATGGATAGTTCTCAGCGTTAAAAGTCATCCTTCCAACAGAGACCAAAATAATTGCCAGCCCCACCCAGCATAACCCAGACAACCAACCTTGTGACATCCAGGACATCCTTCCCCAAGGAATTTAGTCTTGAGAGACATCGACCCCATATTGAGAGCTCACGGCCACCACGGCTTCTGCTGGAAGATCCCCTGGAGCTGACTGATGTTTCATCATCCAGATGCTCAGGATGTCCTTGACCAAATTTGTTGCCAAGAGTTCCTTGATATTACACCCAACCGGCTGCCCCCAACCAGCTCTTAATGGTCAAAATGGAGCAGCCTGGATGGATCCAGTGGGCGGATCTAGAGGCCATCTCTAGGTGGAGAGCCGAGGAGAACATCGCTCCTGTCTAACCAGCTGCCTGCAGCTTGCCAAGGCAGCGGATTGATGTTGTCCTTCCCTTTAAGTGACAAGTGACATTTGACTGCCAGAAATGTTAAAAATGATTGGGTCTGTGTCCTGCTGATGAAAACAATTTTATGGATCATCTGTTGTGTGCGTGGGCATGTGCAGTATGATACAGAATCTAACCCTTTAAGCAACCTGGTCTGGTGGGAAGTGTCCCTGCCCACGGCAGGGGGGTTGGAACTTGATGATCTTTAGGGTCCCTCCCAACCCAAACTATTCTACGGTTCCGTAACATTGGCTGGAGAAAGCTCAAAGAGAAAAAAAAACCTCATGTGACTTTCAGTAAATAGCAAAAGCTCCCCAAACTGAACAGCTTTAGCGACATCATGGCCCTCATCTGGATCTTTGCACCCCGACCCGGGCTTGGGGAGAGGTGAGAGGTGGGGGGTGGGAGAGACCACAAATATGAAGGGGAACGTACCAAGCAAACATTTCCTTCCTCCGCCTCTGATAACTCCATCGAGGTCACCGTGTCTTAAGGCACAGCCGTTACCTCGCTTATAAGTCAGTAGAGTCTATTATAATAATAGATAATGATTATTATAATAAGAAACACCCACCCCCCAATCAAATTAACAACAAACCAAACACAAGAGCAGCCGAAACCCTGATTTTTGCAGTATTACAGGTATCAACAGTAGGAATTTTTAAATCTAGCCAGGTAAGGTGGCCAAAGCCCTGGGTGAAGACAGGAAAGGAAATTATAGAAAATTATTCCACATCACAGAGAGGCATGAGGGGTTTTCACAGACTTGAGCCCCATCAATCAGGAGAGAGCCAGGGGTTGACGTGGCATCTGATGGCAGTTGACCTTCAGTTGTCTGAATTAGACGACGCACACAAAGAATAAAACTGAGCCACCCAGTAGAAAAGGTTGTACGAAAAGCTTTAGAGTTCCCAAAGAAGCGAAGGGGGTGTTTGCTTCTTCCTTCCCTGTTTAACTGGTAGATCAACAATCTAAGCAGGCACGTAGGAAACAATTTGGATGGTTTTGTCCTGTAACTTGCCTGATACTCGTTGGTTTTAGGATCAAGAAATACCATAAAATCTGGAAGGTATTTAGACAGCTTTTGCCAAAGTCAAGGATGCCCAACACATTTGAAGAGCAGCAGGGAAAGGGAGCTGTTGTAGCTTCCAACCCATCACCTTGTCTCAATTAACTGAAGAAGGACAATTTCTCCCTCGTGAGGAACACGTGCATCAGGCTGCACCTGCACAACCTCCACTCCACTAACAACCTCCACAGCAACTTGGTTTCCTGTCTGTTTTCTTGAAAGTTGGTCTTCTTGAAGGGATGGTCTTCTGAGTGAAGACAGAGCAGACCTTCCTTCTCCTCCCCAGCCCAGAAGCAATGGATTTCCCTCTCTAACACTCCTTAAGCGTTAGAGACTTAGTGATCAGTGCTCAGAATAAGAATATGGGCTAAGATCCTGGTGCAACAACCAACCCACTCCTCCCCAAAACCCAGGGAGACACCATCTCCCAACGTGGTGTGGCCAGAACAATAGGAAAGAGCCACCGAGGGTGCAGCAACACATCACATCTGGTCTGGGCTGAAGGGACACTCCTGTCCCTTCCCTGCTCCACCCTGTGACTGCACATTCCCAGTCCCTCCTCTGGATTGTACCCACTGCCACTGTTGAGTCGGCAAGAGCCCTCCGTGGGCATGACATTGCAGCACGACGTGGCCCGTCTTTCGCCAAGCCCTGATTTAAACAACTGTTTATCCAATAAATAATACTCTTTTTTTATTCCACATCACAGAGAAGGTTATAAAACCTCAACACACCTTAGCGCTGATAACCACACCAAGGCCCGCCGGCCAAACGTCATCACGTAACACAAATACAACTACAGCCTGCATTTCCTGTTTTAATTCTTTTCTTTTTATTATTATTATCATTATGCGTAATAAATCTTTCACACAAAGTAATGAAAAAGATCCCTAAGGTGATACTTTACAGATCTGAAGGAAAACAAGAGTATTTGTGACCGTGCCAGGCTGCAGGACAATTTTCAGGACGCTGCCAGACCCACATCATGCTCAAACTCTCGGAAGAGCTAAGGGGGCTAACATGGATTTCGGCATTAATCTTGGTGTGGCTCTGCTGTTTTGCCTTTGGATTGGAACTCCAGCTGTTCCAAACCAGCTGGGCCCTGGGACCATTGCATATTAATTCAGCACACAAGGAGATGATGCCATCAGGATAAACCTGCTCCTTCTGCACATCAATTCGATGTCGTTGCAACAAGAGGATGGAGAGAAGTAAATTTACGGTGCGACTCCTCCATTGACTCAGCAGCTGGTTTGGCCTATTCTATGAGATCACTGCTTTACGTACCTTCTTCTCTTTATAAAATAAAGACCTTTCAAAGAAAAATGGGGTGCACTCTCCAGTTTGACACCTGGCTGAGGAAGCACCTCATGGAGCACTTCTGCCGTGGGCAGTGGGGTGGAGGGTCCTCACTTCGACCTCGGGGCAGGTTCAGGTGCTCACGGGCGGTTAAGAGAGATGAAAACTGAGCCATCCCAGCAGCTTCAGCCTTCACAGCTTAAAAGTGCATCTTCAGACCGACCTTTCCGAAGGCTGGGCAGCTCTGCTGACTCACAAACACTCTTAAGTCTTTTAATAAAGACAAANAGCCAACATTTCCATTTGTGTAGGACTCAAACGGATTCCCACCTCTAAACAGTACAACCCTAGCGCATCCTTCGGGGAAATTAAAGGCTGCAAGAAATTCTACTTTAAAGCCACTCGAAGGGACTGTCTGAAAACAATGGGACCTGACTCTCCAGGTCAAAAACTAGACAATGGTGGAGCAGGCAGTGCATACAAGGGGTTGCCATGTGTGTTTAGGAATTAATTCCTCGATATTTGTGTTTTGGCATGCACTGGTGACAGTGCCCCACACACGGGGTTGGGAGAGGGTATGGACGCACGTGGAACGGGCACCGTCGGGAGCCTCCCCAGAGAAGAAACGCTCCTCACTTGGCAAAATGAGATGTTCTTTCAAAAGCAGGTCAAGCCATTTCTTCTGCTCTTCCCACTGCAGGAACAGGTCTGTCAGGAAAGGACACTTTAAAAGAACAACAACAGCAATAACAACAAAAAAAGAGAAGTATTCTACATTCAGAAAAATTTATACTTCTGCCATAAAACCTTTAATAGCGACCAGGGGATTTTCAACACAGAATTTTGCCAAGGATCCCCACCACACACTGTCACCATGACACACACTTTTAAAAGACATTGGTCTATTTTACAATCTTGGAACTATTTTCTTTGGAGATTTTTCTTGCCCCCTGCACCCCCCTCTGTCCGACACGTTCAATTTCCAGGAACAGCTTTTGCACAGGAGCCCAGGAAAACAAGCCTGAAAGGGACCTGACTCTGAAAGCTGGTGTTTCTAACCCTCTGCAGAGTATTTGCCTGACGTTTGCTCAAAGACACCAAAAAAACCCACCCCCCAACCCATAAATCCAAAACACAGGGCAAACTTAGGTGCAAGCTCAGTCACAGTTCACTCATTTCTCTTGTTTTCCCAAGAAAACCTGCATCTCTGCTCCCACTATTGCCTTTTCTCAAAAGCTTCTTCCATTTTCAAGTTCTAAACACTGCTGGGCTGCGTACGTCGCTTTGTAGCTATACTGAGATAAATTTGGTAAGCTTTTTTTTTGATTATTATTATTNCCCTCCCACAAACATTTTGACATCTAAATCAAGTGTTTTGGCTCTGCCTGGGAGCCAATCTGATTAATCTGCTGCTCCCTTTGTGCGCTTGGATGACAGGGCCAGACACCAACTTAACGACTGCAGCCCGGACAGTGCCACCGAAAAGAAAGGCTGCGAGTGACAACAGGGGATTAGGTCTACGAGCAACCCAATGGCAGAATCCAACAGGCCATTGAAAGCTTCACCCAACGAAGCTTGAGAGAAACGCAAAAACAAACGCTGCTTCCAAATCAAAGGCCGCAATCTCGCTCCTCGTTTACCCCGTTAAGCGAGAAGGATGATTAGGTTTGTGGTTGGTAGTAACATCTTACCCCCCCCACCCCCCTCACCCCGTGTAAGGCGTGGGGTTCATCAAACAAGCTCTAGGTTATAGGGCAATAAATACAAGGTTGCCTACAAGCCTCCAAGTTCCTCACACCACAGTCCGTTGCCAGCACGTTGGTGGCAACCTGCTTCCAAAAGATGGACATCGGACTGGACACTAGTGGTGAGCTTCATTCTCCGTAAGCTTTGGGGTCAGAGGGTGCACGCTGGAAGGGGTCACGTTATCAACACGCGGTGTGGAGGTTGGGTTTCCGTAAGAAGACAAGAGTTGAGTTGGCTTGGGCTGGGGCATCTCCTTCAGCCGGAGTCCATGGTGAAGAGCTGGATGTCGTGTGGGTTCCAGTAGAGGGCCACGGCGGAGTTGTAGACCAAGGACCAAACGTAGGGGACGAAGAACTCCTCAGGCTGCTCCTCCTCCACGTACTTGAACTTCAGCTCGGGGAACTTCTGCAGTGAGAAACCAAAGTCTGCTGAGGGAAGGTTTGCATATCTGTTTGTCAACACCCAGCCCACGTGAACACCGAAGAAAGAGGCTGGTGGAAAAACGAATGGAAGGAAGTGAAGCATTACACCCGGAGGAAAATATTTACAGGGTAAAGAGATCCTTAATGATTTGATGGTTGAAACAAATCCTACATGGGCGTATTGTATTCAGCCCTCTTACCGTTGATCACACTCAATTTGCCTGTTAACAAAGAAAAAAAACGTGAATCCTTCACATGACACAAAGGTCTGGAGGAAACATGTCATTTTTAGCAGCCCCACAAAAGCCTGCACAAGCACAGACCTGTTTATTGCAGTTTTCCCTAAAAAGGATTTTGCTATTAATTGTACTCAGCCCCTCAGCAGGACAATCCTTTGGAAAGGCTGTGAAAATAAATAATTTAAAAGACTACATAAAGAATAAACACAGTTTGTGATACGTTTTCACGAGCCCATTGTTGCAGCAAACTGACTTTTTGTCTAATTCTCAAAGACTTTACTTGCGTAGGAGTTTCAGGAAGAGAAATGCTCTTCCTCCAGGAAGCGTGGAAGGAAGCATGGATCCATGAGTGAGCTCCTGGAGGACACTTCCAGTTTTGTTAAAGATTCACAGAATGCTGTGGGGTTGGAAGGGACCTCTGGAGATCATCTAGTCCAACTCCCTGCCAAAGCAGGGTCACCCAGAGCAGGTTGGACAGGAACCCATCCAGGTAGGGTCTGAATATCTCCAGAGAAGGGGACTCCACACCCTCCCTGGGCAGCCTCTTCCAGGGCTCTGCCACCCTCAAAAGCAAGAAGTTACAAAACCCTGCAAGGTCCCCAACTTCAATGTGTCATCACGTTGAGGGCAGAGGAAGGCAATGAAGGTGGTGAAGGGCCTGGAGAATAAATCTTATGAAGAGCAATTGAAGGATCTGGGAGTGTTTAGTTGGAGGAAGAGGAGGCTGAGGGGAGACCTCATCTCTCTCTACAACTACTTGGAAGGACATTGTAGAGAGGTTGGTGCTGGTCTCTTCTCACAGGTGAT
>VXBJ01000983.1:37111-49694 GCA_013400055.1 Nycticryphes semicollaris
GTGTGGGGTCTACCTGAGAAGACGTGCTCAAAGCCACTGGAGTCCTGCTCGCCGTCACCTCTGGAGTAAAGCCCGAACCACATCTCCTTCAAATCAGCGAGGAACTCCTGCTCGGAGCCGTAACGGTCTGCAGGGAAGAGGCACAGGGTGAGGGTCCCCCACCTCTATCCCTCAGGAACAATTTCGCTTTGCCCAGCTCAATTCTCCCACGTCCTGGTAGCCCTCCCCTCTCCCCTTCCACTCTGCATCCTCCCAGTTCATCCCCAACTCCACTGGGTCTCTTCTTTTGGGTCCCCAACCTGCAGGGACCCCATTCCTCACTCCCACCCTCGGCCGGGGCAGCTCTGCCCTGCTCCACACTTACTTTTCTTGTGGAGGAAGGCAAAGAGTTTCTTCATGAGCTCGGTTTTCATCACCTCCCGAAGGAAGTTGTCCTGCTCCCTCAGTTCCTTGGCTGTCACCTCCTCCTCCCGGCCGGTGGCCCTCTGGTAGTTGTCCAGCAGCTTGATGAAGCTGGCGTAGGTGGGTTTGGAGAAAAGCTCCTCATTCACGTATTTGTAGAGCCTGGAGAGAGTGGATCCTGCACTCAGCTGGGAAGCAGAGGTCCCTTCCAAAACCAGCCCTCCCTGGCTGGATGGTCTCCGCCGTGGTGGCTCTTGGCCACCCTCCCCAAGGATGGTGATGGAGACTCACGGCAGCGGGGACCGATCCTCCTGGTCATCTGTCTCGTCGGGAGAAGCCTGGTACTGGGGGTTAATGGCGATGTCCGTGGGGCGGGCTTTGTTGTGATCCGCCTTGTAAAGCTGCTCTGAGACCTGCAGGAGGTCCTCGTCGGTGATGGCATCACGGCTGCTGGAGAAACCCTCTGGAAGGAGAGGCAGAGGGTTGGTGAGAGGAGGCACCAGCTCCCAGGGGGCTACAAATCAGCTGCCCCACGGAGAAGCGAGGGCGATGCGGTACCAGGTGCTGTGTTGGGATGTCACAATCCTGGGACACAGCAGGTCAGGGGGGTGCAATGGTGTCCCAGCTTGCACCAACTCCATGCCTTGGGGACAAGAGGTGGCCGCAGGGCCGCAGCCATGTGAGCCTTTTATTAAGCACTGGGTGAGCTGGGAAGCATTAGTTTCTTTTTCCCAGGTGTAGAATCATGGGATCATCTTGGTTGGAAAGGACCTTTCAGATCATCAAGTCCAACCATTAACCCAACACTGATCAAACCCCCCGCTGACCCATGTCCCTCAGCACCACATCTGCCTGGCTTGTAAATCCCTCCAGGGATGGGGTCTCCACCGCTGCCCTGCGCAGCCTGTTCCGATGGCTGACAACCCTTTTGAGGAAGAAATTTTTCCCTCTTATCCATCCTAAAACCTTCCCTGGTGCAACTTGAGGCCATCTCCTCTTCTGTCACTTGTCATTTGGGAGAAGAGAGGGACCCCCGACTCCCTACAACCTCCTCTCAGGGGATTTGGAGGGAGCGAGAAGGTCTCCCCTCAGCCTCCGCATGACACTGCTCTTTGAAACACCCCTCTGTCTCCCACATTTCAGGTCCGTGGTGACCAGGGGATGCAGATGCCAGCTTGTCCCCATCCCTGGCTGCTCAGAGCTGGCCCACGTCCCCTGGCTCCAGGGTGGGGAGATAACGCTGCTGGTGAACAGGCGATGCCAGGGCTCATGCTCCCCTGTCGGCTCCCCAGTGACACGCTGGGGATGGGGCGATGGGGTGGCACAGGCAGGGACAGGAACCAGTGTGACAACCCTGATGCCATCAACCCCCAGAGGAGCGAGCTGGGGTGAAGGTGGTGGTGGGGAGGGTGGGGTGGGGAACGGTTTATGGTCCTTGCTCAGGAGCGGAGCTACTCACCGCGGGTGCGAGATGCGTCCTCATCCCGGTCCCCATCTGCAGGGAAAGGAGAAGAAGCTCAAGGTGATGGAGACACGGGCTGGGGCTGCCCAGGGTCGCTCTGCCCTGCTCTGAGCGACACAGGACCCATTTCTCTTTTCCAATGCTTGGGAAAACCACACTTTTAGAAGACTCCGGTGACTGAATTGGGTGACAATATTCACTTTATCACCAGCTCTGGGGTGCCAGATTCAAAGTCTCAGTGGTTTTGGGGTGCAGGGACGAGGAGGAGGGAGACTCAGGCCATTGCCCCCACCCAACAGGGTTATTNAGGACAATAAATTATGGGTTCCTCAAACCAGAACCCACAGACTCGCAACCAACCCCTTTGCTCCCCTTCCCCCTCACCCCCGGCTGGGCTCTGGGGGCAAGCAGCGCCCTCAACACCCCCATTTCCCCCTCTCCCCCGGGGCAGAGGGACTGAATGGATGCTCACCCTCTCGGCAGTGCCTGTAGTAATCCTCACAGCAGTTGTGGTGCCGCTCACACTCGGCGTTACAGTGACACTCGTCCTCCGGGTTGTAGGGCTCCCGACAGCGTCCCTCGCAGGAGTCAGGGGCAGTGTACAGGTCTTGAGGGGAGAGAAACAAGGGGCTGGTCCTCAGGATGGACCCACCACCCTTCCCCAAGCCACCCATGACCTCCTTGCTCATGCTCCCCTCCTGGGAAGGTCCTGAAGGACCAGGCTCCTGCCCCGGAATTATTTGGGGTGCTTTGTCAGCGTTGAGGGGTGGCATTCTGACCGGCTGAATCTTCAGGACCCATGTCCATGGGTCACCCCTCCTCGGCCCTGGATGTCCACCACCACGTCAGGGCCACTTCACACCAGGAAACACATTCTTGGCTCATTAATTGCTCCTTCTGATTCACCCCTTTTTAATGCCAGGCTTAAGCAGGAGTGCCCCAGGTCCCACCGTCCCCGGGCCGGGGGAGTGGTGCCACATTCCAGACGCCCTTGTTTGACACCCGCGCCGTGGCTCTTTCTGCAGCACTGGGAAAACTGGGAAGTCCTTGCCCAGCTATTTCCATGACAAAACGTGTCGTTGAGCGTGAGCTTTATTACACAGGGTGGCAAAGCTAAAAATAACGCCGCAGCTCAAGCCGTGGTTCGAGCAGAGCGGGTGCCCTGTCTCAGAAGGAAGGTGGACACTTGCCATCAAGTAAAGAGAGTTAGAGGGGACAAGGACATTGGGTTTGAAGGGTCCAGTTCTGGGCTCCCCAGTTCCAGAAGGACTGGGAACTGCTGGAGAAGGGGCAGAAAAGGGATACAAAAGATGATGAGGGGCCTGGAGCATCTCTCTTAGGAATAAAGGCTGAGGGATTTGGGTCTTTTTAGTCTGGAGAAGAGAAGGCTGAGGGGGGATCTGATCAACCTAGAAATATTTCAAGGGGGGGCTGTCAGGAGGATGGGGCCAGGCTTTTTTTAGTGGTACCCAGTGAGAGGACAAGAGGGAACGGGTACAAACTTATACATAGGAAGTTCCGTCTAAGCATGAAGAGGAACTCCCTTCCTGTGAGGGTGGCAGAGTCCTGGGACAGGCTGTCCAGAGAGGTGTTGGAGTCTCCATCCCCGGAGACATTCAAAAACCACCTCCACACAATCCTGTGGGACCTGCTCTGGGTGATCCTGCTCTGGCAGGGGGTTGGAGGAGATGGTCTCCAGAGGTCCCCTCCAGCCTCATATTGTTCCGTGATCCTGTAATGGGACAGCAAACAGCCCGGGCACGGCTTTCCTGGCATCCCTTTGCTGCAGCAAGGAAGGTGAGCATCTCCAAGGACATCCTGAGAAGCTGTGTCCCAACCTGGCTGCCTGTAAAGGGATCCCTGGAGGAAAGGGTGTTGCTTTCCCTTGCAACCCTGCAATCACACAGCACCTTAAACACCTCTGGGTCGCCTGCCTTGATCTCCAGCAGGTGAAACACACCCTCGGGGCAACTCCTGATGCAGCAGCCACCAGACTGACCTCCAAATGTTGGTAGCGTTTGCTGGCTTGTCCCCACACCCTCATTGCTCGCTGTTTTCCGGCATTTCCCCCAAATAACTTGTGCTTTTCGGAACCACATCACTAAGGTCCCACAGGCGCTGGTGAGAGGGGGAGAACCTCTCGCCCCACCAGCCAACCCAGCCCAGTGCTGTACTGGGACACTGCTGACACCCACTGGGCTTCACGCCACTGGGTCCTTTTCTGAAAACCCACTTTATAGAAAGAGGGATATTAGTGGGAAGGGGTTGCTCGAGGTGCTCTTGGTGGCCATTAGCCCTTGGGGCTACTTGAGTCTCATTTTTGCTCCTGCTGGTGCTGGCAGAACTGGGAATGGCTGCAGAGGGGAATGGGCATCCCATGGTTTGGGTGGTGGGTGATGCTTATGGTGTCCAGACACCCCCAGTCTCCCCAGTCCACTCATCAAAGGAGCTCTGATGGCACTGGCAGCCGAGACCCTTGTCCCTGGGATGGATCCCTCTGACTCTCAAAGCCGCAGCCGGGATAAATCAGCCCGAATCACGCATCCAGGCTCGTTTTCCGGCAGCAATCCTGGAGGCATTGTGCAAGGCAGAGTCTGCCCACACACCAGTCACCGCTGAGACGCTCCTGGTCCTGGGGCACGTGCTGCCGGAGCGTGTCCCAGCAAAGCCCCGATACCAGGGCATGCAGTGACTCAGGTGAGGCCGGGAGCTCCGCAGGGGAGGCTCCTCATCACCCCCCGTTGCCACTGGGGCTCAGCTGTGGGGACAGTGGCCAGAGGAGGACATGGCCAGCAGTGCTCCAGCACAGCACATCCACGCTCAAAGACACACTCAATATTTGGCTGGTCCAGCCAGCGGATATTTTCCGGCTGCGCAAAAGCCAGGCGAATATTTCTTCCTCGTTTTTGGCCTTTCAGCCAGATCCATCTCCCTCCCCCTCCCCCTGCCCCGAGCACAGGTTTTTTGGACAAGAACAGAATCCTTTTGGTTTCTGCCAAGAGGAGTCTCGACTGAGAAAACACGGCTCCATTTGCCAAGGTGTGGGGAAACGTCCGAGACGTGCCGGAGCCCTCCCGGCGGATCTCAGCCCGGTTCAGTGCATGGACACGAGTTAGGGCTCCTCTCAGAGCCTCCCTCAAAACCTCACTGCCCCGTGCAAGACCAGCCCTGCCTCTAAAAGGGCCTGTTTGAAGGACAAATTAACCTGCGACCAAAGAGCTATTGACGGCCTGAGCTCCCCAAATATCTGTTTGCGTCCTCCTGGCCTCTGAAACCACATGTAACCCTGGGTGCAAACTGCCTATGATGATCAGGCAAAAATCTCCCAACTCCGTCCTGCCCAGCCCAGGATAAGCCAAATATTCACACAGTGAAGGTGTCACAGCTCAGACAGGTCCTTTGGGGTGATGCTCTGGTGGCTCTGGTCCCACCCGTGTGCCAAGGAGGGACCACCGGCACGAGCCCACCTTCCCAGCCACGGCGAACCCGGTTCCTCCTTCAAGCCAGAACAACCTGGCACTTGCATTAAACAAGACGAGATTGGGTTTGGAAGCTCCTCTTCTGCCACCAGCCTCACAAAACCCCTCACCATTAACCCTGGGGGGGGTTCCTCTGCCTCTGAAACACCAGCTCCAGCGCGTTGGCAGCCTCAGGAGTGACGAAACTCCCATCTTGCGAAGAGATCACGGCTCGATTTTTGTGCAAGGCAATGGCAATGGGGGCACCTTAGTCACAGGCAGGATTCTGGTCACCCCGGAGCCAAACCCTGGTGCCCACAAGCCACTACTTGTCACAGCATCTGCCTTAAAGACAGAGCTGTTCTCCATCGTCTTCTCCCAGCCCATCTCCTCTCGTAACAACCGCAGAGACCCAAGGGGCAAAACACCCCAGTTTGTGTTGCGTTTCGCCCGGCATCTGACTGGCTCCTCCGCCCACAGGGGGGATTGGGGATACAGGTACTGGAAAAACACTTCCCCTCGTCCTCCCCCCTGTTTGGTAGGAGGCTGGAGGCGCCAGGGGAAGGTGGGTTTGCATGACCACAGCAAGGCGAACTGGGTAGCAACTGGTGGGGAAGGCTCAGGAGGAGCCTCAACCCATCCAAGAGAAGGAAACACCACTCTCACCACCAGCTGAGCCCCAGCCCCCGGCGCTGCAGGAAGACCTCCAGCATGAGAACATCCCTCACCCTTTCCCCCTCCGAAGCCGTGCTGGGTCCAACCAAGCGAGGAACCAGCTTCCCCAGTACAGCCCAGCTCCCGGCAGACGGCATGGCCCTCAGCACCCTCTGCTTTCATCCCAGCTCCGGCCCCTTACCATGGGGGGTNGATGCCACCCGAGGACTTCACGGGCAAGCTGCACCCAAACTTTGCCAAAACTCATTATGTGGACGGCTTAATTATAGGCTGCCTGGTGTGGGAGCAGGGCTGGTAAATCCAGTATCCCAGTGTTGCTCCACTCCATGTGTGCCTGACCCCCCGAGGGGTGACTGAGGAACACCAGGAGACCTTCTAGGAGCTGGGGGTCTTTGCTCACCCAGAGNCAGGAAGACCTCCAGCATGAGAACATCCCTCACCCTTTCCCCCTCCGAAGCCGTGCTGGGTCCAACCAAGCGAGGAACCAGCTTCCCCAGTACAGCCCAGCTCCCGGCAGACAGCATGCCCCTCAGCACCCTCTGCTTTCATCCCAGCTCCGGCCCCTTACCATGGGGGGCACCGGTGGGTTTAGCCCCTCTGCCAAAGCAAGGCTCCATTACTCACTGCCAGCCACGCAGCCCAGGGCTATTCCTGCCCCAACGAGGATGATCCAGCTTTTCATCATACCCATAGACGTGGGGCTGGGTGTTCCGGAGCCTCCCGGAGAGCAGGTTGGGAATGACAGTGCTCCTTGGCGCTCCCTGATATATGTGGGTCCCCTCGGNCACCCAGAGCCCAGCGAGTCCACTAAGAGATGCAACCTGGTGGCCAGTGCCACAGCCTGGTCCCTCAATGAGCCACACGCTCACAACTGGTGCTAACTGGGGACAACTTTCTGCTCCCCAGTTAATTTGGGATAATGAACTCTCCTTCCTCAGCCGCTGTCTCTGGAGGCTGTGACACCTTTACAGCCCAGACCAGCCTTGGCTGAAGCCTCCAGGTCATCCAGCAGCACGAGGAAACCCTGAGACATAACCACAAGCCAGGCTTTGGCGTCGAGGCTGCTCAGGGAGCAGGTTTTGTGGGCCACCCTAGTGTGGTCTCGCTCCTGGGGCCAGCCCAGAGAAGGTCCATCCTCACCCTGCGTGGGGCTGCCCTTCTCAGGGAGCCTCCATGGCCCCAGGTAACACCAAGGGGGAACTCAGCACATGTCTGGTGGGGTCACCAACCCCTTCCGTGCCCACAGCGGGGTCAGCCCAGTCTCAATTCAGTGTATCCCACCGGAAGATGTTCCCAGGTGGTGGGTATTTTGGTGCATCTGGCTGGAGTCAGTTTTCCATGCTACCACAGCCTGGAGGGGGGACAACCAGGATCCCACTGGTTCCTGGTCCTGTGGTGACCAGTACACCCAAAGGCACGGGAGTGAGCAGACTGGAATAGGTCAGTGCCCATCCTGCCTCCAAGGGCATCTTCACGCTGCCTCTTACCCACGGCTCACCCTCCCTGTCCTCAAAGGGGCACCACAATCATCCCTGAGCCCATCTCCATCCTCACCCCTCCACTGCCCAGCTCAGCCCAACACCACGTCAGGAAAATAACCCAGACCCGACCCACCATCCTCCTGGAGGCTGTTTTCCCGTCCTGGTTTGGAGGGCAGAGCCCTGGGATGAGCAGGAAAGAACCTCCTCAACCCTTTTTTGCTGCTGGAGGATGTTGGGGAAGTTCAGCTCTTCCTCACATCTCCCCATCTCTTCCCAGCCATGGTCCCTCAAGGGCTGGAATAGGCTCATCCATCTGGGAGTAGGGTCAGATTGTCCCCAGACATCACCCTTCCTTGGATTTTCAGGGAAATATGGAAGAGACCAGCAGCAGATGCTGGTGCTGCACCTGAGGTTCCATCGCAGGCCCCCCCCCCTGGTTTCTGGCTTCTCCTCGCAGGGGTGGGGTGGTTTCTCAGGAAGCCTCATCACAAGCCTTGCCCAAAGCCCAAATTATTTCCACCACCCGCCTCTCCGCCTCCTCGCCCCTGTGCTGCCACAGCCTCAGGGATGTCCCCACGCTGGCTTGCTCCCCCGTGTCCCATGTCCCTCTGGTTTGGCGAGGCGTTTGCCTGATGCGATTCTGGGAAGACACCCCACCCGGAGGCTCCTGGAGCTTCTGTAAACAGCCCTCGGGCTCTCCTTGGGCAGCTTGCCATGGTGGCTACCCAGACGGCCACGCTCACCTTGCTGTCATCACCAGGAACAGCAGGTCCAGGGAGGGGTGTCCCCACCAAGGAGGGGGTCACTCCTCATGCACCTCCGCCTCAGTGGGTGAGCACTGACCTCCAAAGGTGCCCTGGACCAAGGAGAGGTAGTTTCTAACCCCCATCAGCAGAGCAGGCAGCTGCCTGTACCTCCTCCTGCCAAGGCATTGCGACAGCTTTAATTCCCCCCCCCGGGTGCGTTAGCTGGCACAGGAGAGCAGCATTTGGTGTAATAAAGACCAGGTTTGGCTTCTTTCTCACCCCTTAGTCATTTCCTACCCTCCACCCTCAGCTGGTGACCCCACTGACCTGTCCTCCCCGAGAGTAGCCGTTGTGTCACCCTGTGCTGAGGCTGCTCTGGCACCAGCCAACCTTGCCCCAACTCCAGGTGGTGCCTCAGGCCCTCCTGGGGGTGAGGAGCTCCCATCAGTGGGGTTGGACACCAGGTGGTTGGCTGCAGCCATCACACAGCCATCATACAGCCATCACACACCCATCTTGCTCCTCTGAGGTGCCCTGGAAGAGCAGGAGCTGCAGCATCTGGAGATAGAGAAAGTCCCTCAGCGCCCAGTGAAGGAGCTGGAAGCCCACCATGGGCTGGAGAACGGTGGAGGTGGAACCCATCTCTTCTTGCAGAAGATATTTCCCAACCTCACCAGGGACGACGAAGCTTTTTGCCTTGGGCTTAACTGGGAGAGTCAGCTCCATCAGCAAAGATGCAGAAACAGCGCATTTGTCCCTGTTCTTCAGCCACACCTTCCAGAAGCTGGTGGCTGGGTGTGAGGACTCCCCATCAGCCATCCTCACACACCCCCACAGTCCCACACCCCTTGGTCCCACCTCAACCTTCCAGCAGTGCTGGTCCTGCAGCCACCAAAGCTCTCTGAGCCCCTGGGGGCAACTTACCTCTACTGGCCCGGTCTCATGGTTTGCAGGTCCAGGGACAAGAGCAGGTCAGTGTGTGCTGTGTCAACCACTGATGACAGACGGACAGCGTTGGTGGCTGTCACCAAACCCTGTCGCCTCGTTTAGGGTGCTCACCCACAAGGGGTGAGTCAAGCACCCCAGGGCTGGCTCTGTGTCGCTCTCGCATTAGAACCGAGGAGAGGAGAGGGGAATTGCCCACACTGAGCCCTGGTAGCCAACCCCAGAGTCCAGGTGGCCACGCTTGCTCCTGTCCCCAACAACGCCGGTATCTCTCCTCCCTTGCACTACACCCTCATGCAGACCCTGCTTTTACCCCTGACCTTGCTCAAGGAAGCAAACATCCACCCTCTGATTTTTCCATGGTCTGGTGCTTTCTACCAGCCCACCAGCCAGCTTCATCCCCATCCCCTGTCACCATCCTCCTCTTCACATCCCCCCTGGGCCCACTGCTCTTTTGTCATGGAATCACAGAACAGTTTGGGTTGGGAGGGACCTTAAAGTGCCCCCAGGTCTGTCTCCCCGCCCCGCCCTGGGCAGGGACATCTTCAATGAGACCAGATGGCTCCAAGTCCCCTCCAACCTGCCCTTGAACCCCTCCAGGGATGGGGCAGCCACAGCTTCTTGGGGCAACCTGGGCCAGGCTCTCACCACCCTCACCCCAAACAAGTTCTCCACAAGATCTCAGCTCCATCTCCCCTCTTTCGGTGTCAAACCCTTCCCCTTTGTCCTGTTGCTCCACTATCCAGCCTATTTCTCCAGGTTTTCCCTCACCCTAGGGATGTCCTGGGGCTTCTGCAGCTCCATGGGAGTTGCTGGTGGGGCTGGACCTTCACACTCGTGCTCCTTGGAAAGAAACATCTTGTGGAGGGGCACGGACTGCGCTCAGCTCCTCAACGGGATGCTCTCCACAGCCTCCTCCAGGAAAACCAGACAAGGGTCAGCTTTTCCACTCGAGCGGAGATTTCTCCAGCCAACTGGACCCGTCTGCAGCTGAGGGGGAAGAAGCCCCCTAGACACATCCATTGGCCCAGCCAACCTGCGGACTGAAGGTAATCCGCATGGCCAGAAATATCTGGAAAAAGTACAGCTCTGGTTTAACCCTTCCTTCCTCACACATGAGCTCTTCCATTTCAAGGCTCCTTTGGTCCTTCAGGGCAAAGATCCAGGGAAAGGTGATTGTGGGAGGTCTTGGCTGCACGATTTGGGGCCAAGGAACCACCATCGCTCCTCTGCCCTGCCCCGGCTTGCCTGGACATGCTCGCTGCCAGGACCATGCTTGGAGCTGGAGTTTAGGAACCTAGGAGATGCCTGGTGTCACAACCTGGTCCCCATCGAGCATGGCCAATGGAGCAGAGAACCACAAAGCCAAGCTTTACCTTGGCTGGGGAGGGGGGGGACACACAAGCCAGGGGTCCTGGGATGGAAGGATGGATGGATGGATGGATGGATAGATGGATGGATGGATGGATGTGGCTGCATCACCTGGAACATGATTTAGGTGTGATGGGGGACTTTTATTTTAAGCAACCCGTCCTTCTGCACGGTGATATTGAAAAGAGCAATTGCTGCAACAGAGCTCTGGTCCCCTGTAGCCCACCCAGCCCTTGGGGCAAGGCCCAGGGTGGGTGGGTGGATGGGTGGGGGGTTTGGGTTGTGGCTCCATACTGTGGCTGGGTGGTGGGGCACAGACCTGCCAGGGGCTACGAGCCTCCCCCATGCTAGGACCCAGCCAATGTAGGGGGGGTGCAAACTCCCCTGAGTCCCACAACTTCATCCAAGCCTGCTCCGAGGGTTGGGAAGGTCATTGCTAAAACTGCTCTGTGCGCAGAGAGAGATGCTCTGGGGCAGGGGGGAGAGGGATGGGGGTGACCCCCCCGTCCCCCTGGGGTCCGTCAGCTCTGCCTCCTCCAGAGACATCTCCCCCAAACCCCCAGCAGCAAGTGGTCAGGGGTTGGGGATGGCCAGAGCAGGTCACCATCTCCATCACAAGGCCACCACAGCTTCCTTCCATGAGGGACACTCTCCCGCCTCCACGCCATGGCTGTAGGGGGCTATTCCTGTCCCCAGCCGTGTGGGGAAACTGAGGCACAGAGAAGGCTGTGATGAGCCCAAGGTTTGGCAGCAGCACAGGCTGGTTGAAGCCCCAACAGTCCTGGGGTATGTGTGTGTGTGTAAAATACTTTCCCCATGGCTCTTAGGGTCACACAGCTCCCAGAGGGTGGGACAAGGGATGCAGCCAGCACCTCCAATGGGACACAGGGCACAGAGGGAAGGGCAGGTCCCCTCTGGGGCTGTCCCCCAGGTTCTGTGGGGCAGCGCAGCACCACGAGCCAAACCCCGAACTCAGCCTGGGTGTCAGCACCCCAATGGAGACGGACGTGGTGTTCCCTGCCCGTTGGGATGCTCTGGCTCGAGTCCCTCAGGGAGCAAGGGGCATCTTCCAGCCCGGTGGGGGAAGGTGGGTGGGTGGGGTGAGCAGGACAGCATCAGTGGGGGGCATCCAGGGCTCCATCCTCCCCCCTGGCCAGGGCAGGGAGTGAATCCAGGCTGCTGCACGGAGAAGAAAGGGGAGTGCAGCCTTGCGTACAAAAATACCTCTATTGCTCACTCTGCTGTCCCTGGCCCTTGGTGGCCGCAGCCCGGCTGCAGCCTGGCATCCCGGTGCCGAACCTGGTGCCAGCAGCCAGAGGCTGCTCTGGGTTGGTTCCAGCACAGCCCCGTGCCCGGTGCTACGGGGGAGCAGAGCCACCGGGGCCGTCCCCGTCACCGGCAGAGGGGTCGCCGCATCCCCGCTGTCCCCCCTCAGGACTCCAGGTCGTGCGAGAGCCGCAGCAGCTCCTTCTGGCTGTCGATGGCTTTGAGGTGCTGCAGGTAAGCCCAGGTGGAGAGGGGGCTCCGCATGCTCAGGGACTGCTCCGAGCCTGCCCGGGAGAGGTGAGATGAGGGGTGGGCTCACTCATCCCCCTCCATCGCCTCCAGCTCCGCTTGCCAACCCTCTCCATCACACCCTGGCATGGATCCCCCTTCACTGCCTCTCGCCTGAGTCACTGATCCCCTTCCACTGCTGCTGGCTTGGCTCCCTGATTCCCTCCTCCAGCACTTCCAGCTCGGCTCAGTGAACCTCTCCATCACCTCCAGTTGGCTTCCTGATCCCCCTCCATGGCCTCTTGCTCTGCTCATTGAAATTTCCCCTCCATCCCCTCTCCTTCTTCTCACTGATCCCTCCATGCCCTCTCCTTCTTCTCATGCATCCCTCCATCCCCTCTCCTTTCCTCACGGATCCCTCCATCCCCTGTCCTTCTTCTCACTGATCCCTCCATCCCCTCTCCTTCTTCTCATGGATCCCTCCATCACCTCTCCTTCTTCTCACTGATCCCTCCATCCCCTCTCCTTCTTCTCATGGATCACTCCATC
>VXBJ01000983.1:50570-61831 GCA_013400055.1 Nycticryphes semicollaris
TCCTGGTCCCTGGGGAAGGCTGGATGTGTCCAAAGGGGTCCCCGTCACCCCGGTCTGACCCATTCCCACCAGTACCTACAGCTCTGAGGCCGAAGTACCCACCTTTGAGGAGGAGGGGCACGAAGGGGATGATGGGGGGGCTCATCTTGGCGACAGCCAGGCGATAGACCCTGTGGTTCCACGATGGGTCCTGGGGATGGAGCAGGACCTCAGTGTAAGGGACACAGCCCCGGGTGCAAGGAAGAAAAAGGGGGAGAGGGGGCAGGGCAGCACCTCCATGGCACCCCTGTGACCTCGCACCCTTCGGGGAGTGGGGGCAAACCCTGTTGAGACGGGGGGATTCAGGGTGGGAAGGGGCAGCGCTCACCAGCATCCGCTCCAGCGCCGAGTGTAGCTTTCGGATCTTGTGGGGCAGCCTCTGTGCAGAAAGAAGGTCACTGTCACCCCAGTCCTCCCACACCCAGACACGGTCACCATCACCCTGGATGTGCCACCCCCAGAGAGATTCATCACCCTGGCTCTCCCACCCCAGAAACCCCCACCCCCAGAGAGGGTCACCATCACCATCACCCTGGCTGTCCCACCAACAGAGACACCCTCAGAGAGGGTCACTGTCCCTGGCACCCCAGAGATGCTCAGAGCCCACTGTCACCCTGGTGGGGGACACTTTGGCCCCCAGCTGGGTCCAACCAGACCCTGGGGTTGATCCTGGTTCCCTGCCTGGTGTGAAACACTCCCTGCCCTCAGCATCTCCCTTGCTCAGAGCTTATGGGTGCAGGGTCTGCAGGGACCCCAACACCAGGGCCACCCTTGCCCAAGCCAGGGGACCCAGATCCATCATGGCAGACCTTGAGGGACCTCAGGGGACCTCGTGGGGCTGGCAGCAGCCCAGAGGTGGTTACCTCCCAGGTCTTGGCCAGGCGGCTGACGGCCGTGTTGCTCACACCAAACATCACCGCGAAGAAGGAATTCAGGTTCTTCTGCTCCTTGAGGCTGCGGGTGAGGACAGGGTCATGCAGGGAGGCCACCACCGGCTACGAACTCATAGGGATGGGGACATGGGTGGTGGGACACTCACTGTGCGGCCAGCTTGATGAACTTGCGGAGGAGCTGGGCTCTCCTGCCCACCTCGGGGCAGAGGCACAGCTCCGTGGCCACCCAGTACTGCAGCTCGTTGAAGCGCCTCATCACCCGCTCCAGGTTGGCCGTGGTCACGTCGTGAAACTTCTGCGGCCCCACGATGTAGTGGATCATTTCCACCTACAAAAGCCCAACGTGGTGGCTGAGGGATGACCCGAAAGCCACCCCCAAGGGCATCTCCCGCCCCACTCCGGGAGCTGGCCTTGCCTGGTGGATGCTCTTGAAGAGGTTCCAGTCGTAGTCGGTGAGGTGGCTCGCCAGGTCCTTGGAGCTGATGAGGTCCAGCGTCTCTGAGGAGCCAACGTGGGGGCCCAGCTGCTCGGGGTGGGGGGTCTGTGCACAGAAGAGAGGATGCCCAACCCCTCGGGCCATTACCCACTGTAGGGAAGGCAACACCAACCCCTTCCTGGGATGGACACCTCCAACCCTGAACTGCTTTGGAGGCACCACAGCCCCAAATCCTATCCTGGTGCTCCCCATCTCCGGCTCACCAGGCTGCCCAGCTCCTCCACGCTGACAGCAAAGAGCCTCTCGTTGAGCCCCAGTGCTGTGAACACCCCCACGGCATCTGGCTGCAGCCCCACTTTATCTGCGAAGACCAAAGGATGCTCAGTGCCAGGATGGAGAAGGGGCCCCATCCTGGCTGGGCAGGGGGACGGTTGCCACCCTGGGACGGTGACATCCCCCCTAGGGGGGTGGAATCCACTCACCTCCAGCCGAATTCACCTTCACTAGGATGTGCTCCCGGTCCTGACCCAACCTGGTGGCCAGGGACCGTAGGATGTCCCGCACCGAGGCGTTGACGGGCAGCACCGTCACCAGGCACGAGTGGTCGGGCCTGTAGATCTCATAGGGCACTATTGGGGGTGGAGTGGGGGGGGGGCAGATGAAAGGGTTTTAGTATCCCAAGTGCCAGGGCCTGGGGGGGCAGTCCCCTGCCATGTGTCCCCCTACCTTTGTCCTGGGCTCTTAAGGTACAACTGCTGCTCAGAATCGCCTCCTCCTGGCTCGAAAGCCAGTTCCCTGAGCTCCGAGCCTGTGGGAAAGGTGGGAGAGAGCGGGGAGGATGCCACCCTACTGGCCATCCCTCCTGCCGGGGGTCCTCAGAGGGTGGAGGTGACCCAACTCTCCACCACACCACACCCCCCCATCTTGGCACAATGCCCCCCCCAGGGCCACCCCTACCTTGGGCTGGGGAGAAACGCTGCCATCTCCGTTCTCCAGCCTGCAGGGAGAGCATAAAGGGGGTGTCAGAGCCCCCCAGCCCACGCTGGAGACAGACCTGGGTCCTGCAGCCCCCAGGATCCAGGACACCACCAAGGCCCCCCAGCATCCCTGGGCACCAGGGGGTCCTGGCAGTGTTTGACACCCTCCCTGTGGCCAGGAAACCCACCACAACTGGGGTCAAGGTGGCCCAAGAGCCGCTGGCATCCCCTCAGTCGTGGCAATCATTGCTTTGCCAGCCAAAAGCTCAGCCCCATGAAAAGCACAACATCCCCCCGGGGCACGAGGGGTGCAGGACCTGGGGACACGGTCACCAGCAGTGGCACTAGGGGCCAGGGACAGGCTCTGTTTTGGATTGAGGACACCCCTCCATCCCCGAGGAGGTGGGGGGACGACACACGACTCACACTCGGGGCCGCCGGCGCTCCTGTGCTTGCTCTTGGACCAGCCCACCCAGGCGAGGGTCCTGGCTGGCCAGGTCGGCCAAGTTCTGCAGGAGGAAGGTGGCCAGCGGTCAGCAAGGGGGATGGTGACAGCCGTAACCCTCTGGGGACGTGCCCCCCCTGTCCCTGTCCCACTGCTGGTACCTGCAGCAGAGCCGTGGTGCTGCGGTCGCCCTGCAGCAGCCGCCCGTAGAGCAGCACCCACTGGCTCACCAGCCGCAGGATCTTCCGCCGCTTGTGCAGGGAGTAGGTGGCCTTCTCCTGCTCCGAGCCCTCCAGAGGCTCCGCACGGAAACTGGGACCAGTCAAGGGCACCACCAGCACGGGTGATGGGGACACCACCCCCTTCCTCACCTCTTTCCCACCCCCCATAAGCGTGCACCTCATAGGATGGGAGATGGGGGTGAGCCTAGGGGATTTGAGGCTCCCCTAGCCAACACTTGAAGTCCCACCAGGGTGACAGGGACAGTGCTGGTCTCCAGCAGGGGGGGTGCGTGGTGGTGGATGGAGCCTGGTCAGTCCCCATCACCTCCCAGTTCCAGCTGCAGAAGGATACTGGTGCAACAGAGCTCTGCAGAGCTGCGAGGTCGGCATGAACACGGTGTAAGTCAGCAGGAAATCCCCCAGCAGGGTGTCTGCAAGAGACCAGGCCACCATCATTCACCCCTCACCGCAGACACCGGGTTGGGGACACGCTGGTCACAGCCAGGAAAGTGGCAGCTGGCCAGGAACGGGTCACCCCTGCCCTGCGTGGGTTTGGCCTGTGGTGTCCCCTGGGTTCATTGTGGGTCATTTGGTTTTTTTGCTTCTGAAAATGATGGAAAGGGCTGGGAAAGCTGCAGGTTTTGGGGGCTGAAAGAAAATCCAAGGGCTGGAGGAAAAGTGCCAGCTCTGGCCGTGAGTGAGCGAGCCCCAGGGACGATGATGCCGGCTCAGATTTTTTACCCGCTGGGGACATCTCCTGGTTCCTGTCTCGCCTGGTTTTGCTACACTCCGAAGGCAGAGGGAGGAGACAAGGGTGATGTGGGAGAGGAGGAGAGAGGAGATGCTCCCTGCCCTGGGGCTGCCTCCCTCTGCTGGCCCCAACCGGGGATTTTAGGGTGAGAGGGGTGGCTTTTTGGGGTGGAACACCCAGAATAAGGCAGCCCCGCTTGGTGCTGGTCCTCCTGCCAAAATTAGGGTGGCTGGGGGACATGGTCCATGGAGCTGGGGTGGGAGACCACCCCACTTACCCACGGGGTCGTAGAGTGTGGCATCAAGCCTCATGAACTCCAGCAGATGCTCGAGGATCTTCTCCGGCGTCCCAGCCATCACGAAGTACCTGATGGGCAGAGCACCGGGCACATGAGGGATGGACATGCCACCTCAGCTGTGGGCAGGGCCACCACCCCGGGCCACCCTCCTGAACTGGTGAGCCTAAACTGGACACAGTGCTCCAGATGCGGCCTTCCCAAGGCAGAGCAGAGGAGGAGGATGACCTCCCTCCACCCAGTGGCCACCTCAGGAGATGACTGGCCATCTTGGCCACAAGGGCATATTGCTGGCTCATGGTCCTCCACAACAGGAGGTGGACAACACCACCAGTACTCCCACCAGGGCACCTTCCACTTGCCCCAGTTGAATTAGCAAGTCACCTGCTGCTCCTCCCCGTGGCTGGCTGGGTGCTGCTACCCTGCAGGTTCTTCTGCAGGACCAGCACCACCTTCCCGTGCTCCTTCAGGCGCATGGTGTTGGCCTCCACATCCTAGAGAGAAGAACCAGCCACCAGCCCAGTTTGGATCCATCAAGCAGCACCGGGCTGGCTGGTGGCACCCCAAAACCCCATACGGGCACGCAAGGAAGCGTCCGCCCCTACAGACACCACGGAGGGTGACAGTGTGTTCCAGCTGGGACTCGGCACCCTCCGAGTCCCCTGCCCACCTTGAGGATGTGATTGAAGTCCTGCTTGTCCACCCGGAGGAAGTGGCAGTTGTCCTCTCGCAGGATGATGGTGGCTGCCCGGGGTGCGTCATTCACCAGTGCCAGCTGCCCAAAGTCATCCCCCTCGTGCAGGGTGGCCACCAGGCCCTGGGTGGGTGGGTGGAGGGTGAGGGACAGGGTGGGAGCCCCTGTTGCCGCTGGAGGACAGTGACATGGGCTGTCTACAGAGCCCCACTGTGCAGAGACCCCCCTACCTTGCCATGGGTCACCACGTTCACCGAGCCCTTCCAGATGATGTACCAGGACGTGCCTTTATCTCCTTGGCTGAACACTGCTGGGGAAATGGGGGCAGTCAAAGAGGGGGGGACCTCCAAACATCCCTCTTCAGCACCCAACCTGAGCCCCCAGCCCAGGCAAACACGGCGAGTGCTCTGGTAGCCTCCATCCCTGGTCCACCAGGAGACAGCAGCAGCATCCACACTGATGCCATCAGTTCCAGCCGCCTTCCCAGGGCTGGGGACCCTTTTCTCAGGGTCCTGGGGTCCCCCTGCATGGCTCCTGGGGCACATGATACTCACACACGGTGCCTGCTCTCTGGTGGGACTCAAACATCAGCACGGACGCCAGCTCCCGCTTCACCTGTGGCAAGAGGAACCTGCCATCAGAGTCACCCCAGTCCTGAGCTGAGCAAGGAGGGGACACGCGTGGGGACAGGGTGGGAAGGGAAGCTGCCACCGGGGTCACCCCAGCCCTGAGCTGAGCAAGGAGGGAACACGCGTGGGGACAGGGTGGGAAGGGAGCCCCCAGGGATGCTCAGAGATGCCCGGATGGGAGGTGACGGGATGCAGGAGGATTTGGGGACCAGGAGCAGTTTGGGGACACGCAGAGGCGCCGCGGGGGAAGCCGGGTGCTCACCGAGTTGGAGAGATGAGCCACGGCCTTGATGTGGAGAAGCTCCTCAAATATGAGCTCCAGCTCGTCCTCTGTGCGCTGGGCAGGGCTGGGAGGGGGGGGCACAGAGCAGCCATCATTGTCCCCTCTCCCCACCGCATCCTGGGGCACAGACACCCCTCCCCTGGTCCAGAACCCTCTTTCTCCCCCCAGATCTGACAGCCATGGAGGGATGCTTGGGTCACCCCATCCACAGCAGCCCCTTTGGGACACCAGGGTGAAAATAAGCCCCCCGCCATCCTCCCCAGGGAGCCCCCAGGCCACTCACGGCTTGCGCAGGGCCATGGTGAGCAGCGCGTCAGGACCCAGCTGGGCCAGGAAGGCCAGTGCCTCCAGTAGCTCCTCCGCATCCCGTAGCCCAGCACCGGGCTCAGGGCTCAGCTCCAGCTCAGCAAAGCGGTAAAACTGGGTGTCCTTGTCCTGGAAATGCCACTCCTGCTTCACTGCGGGGGGGGGTGGTGGTGGTGGTGGTGGTAGGAGCCGGGAGGGGGAAGGAAGAGAGCACCATGAGCTGGGCTGTGCCCCCACGGGAGACCCACGGGGGTGCCAGGGGCAACCCCAGCGGAGACCCCGGCAGCCCTCACCGTGGGTCAGGACCCCTCCGTCCACCAGCACCTGGCAGACGCCGATGGCCTGGCTGCGCGTCTGCACGGCCAGCCCCGCGCTCAGCAACCAGTCCACCAGCTCCTTGCCCGAGCAGCACTGCCTGCAAGGGGACCAAAATAGGTAAGAATTAGCCCCAAAACCGAGCTGCGGCACCCGAAAACCCAAGGGAGCCCCGGGGCTGGGACGGTGTCCCGCTCTGAGCGACACGGGACTAACTTCTTTTCTACTTCTTGAGAAAACTCTGCTTTTAGAAGACTCTGGTGGATTTTATGCGTTTTATGGCGAGGCAGGAGCTCGCTGCTCGGTGCCAACCTGCAGCCTCTTTGGAAACGTGTCCCCGCAGCCGGAGCCGGTGACCCGGCACGATGGCTCGGCACAGGGCTGCGGCTCCGGCGGCAATCCTCCGGCATTCCTCAGCCTGGCTTGTACCTGGGGAAGGCCACGGCCACGGCCGGGGATGTTGGGTGCTGGGTTAATTCCCAACGGGGATCCCACTCGGGAGAGCTTCTGCCATCACATGAGCCACATCCCCTAGAGCTCACAGGACTCACCTGCCTTCAAATTCCTGAGAAAACCGCACTTTTAGAAGGCTCTGGTGGCTGAACTGGTGACAATATTTACTGTCTCACCAGCTCTGGGGGGCGGGNATTATTTAGTTTTAGTGCATTAAATCTCTTTATATTTCAACCCTCGAGTTTCCTTGTTTCCCCCCATTCCACAGGTGGGGAGGGGTCATTACGGGAGAGAATAATTGTCTCGAGGACAATAAAAAGTTAGGGGTTTCTCAAAGCAGAAGAGAAGGGTAGGAGAAGTCCTGCCCTCATCCTGGGCAGCCCGGGGTGTCCCCGCCATGGCACGGTGCCACCATCCCACCTGTGATGCCGCAGGTGATGCTTGTGGTCCCGGATGAGGCCGGGGCGAGTGCTGGTGAGGTGGATGAAGAGGAGCTTCCCAGCTCTCCAGATCTTCTCAGAGGAGGCCTGGGGATGGAAGGGCATTTTATAGCTTCCAGAAGAAGCGGGGAGGCACGGACCATGACTGTGTTGACACCTCGCACGGCCAACCCATGTCCCCAGCACCCTGCCTGAGATGTGATACACCTCACAGCCCTCCCTGCGTCCCAGGATCTCCGTCACCCGCTCCTGGGAATCGCTGAGCATCCCGGAGCTGAGCCAAGGACCCCAGGGCACGGGAGTGCCCTGGCCCCCCTCACCCCTCACAGCCTTCAAGATGTGTTTTGCCATCTGCCTCCTCCCCAAACTCATGTCCTTGTGCGTTTTCCCACCTGGGTGAGGCTGTGTCCATAGTCCAGGGTGGATTCAGTGTCCAAAAGTGGGGTCTGGAAAACCAAAAAGAAGGGGGTTAGAATTATAGAATCACAGAATCATTCAGGTTGGAAAAGACCCTTGGGATCATTGAGTCCAACCATCAGCCCCACTCCTCCCCTATACCAGTTCCCCCAACACCACATCTCAAGACATCCAGGGATGGGGACTCAACCCCCTCCCTGGGCAGCCCATTCCAGGGTCTGACCACTCTTTATGGGAAGAATTCTTCCCTAATGTCCACTCTAAACCTACCCTGGTGCAGCTTAAAGCCATTCCCTCTCCTCCCATCACTAATTCCCTGTGAGATGAGGCCAGCACCGACCTCTCTACAGTCTCCTTCCAAGTTGTTGTACAGAGGGGTGAGGTCTCCCCTCAGCCTCCTCTTCCTCCAACTAAACAGTCCCAGCTCCTTTAAGTTATGTTTAACTTCAGAAAGGGAAATGCCTTCAAACGAGAGAGCCGGGAGATAAAAGGAGGAAGTTAGAAGTAAAATCCTTGCAAACAGGGATCAAAGACATGGGATTTGAGGCACGGAGCTTGCCACTGGAGGAGAAGGACTTCAGAGGGAGCTGGGGAAGCTGGCACAGCCCCCGGGGAGGGAGAGGTGGCCAGAGCCCAGGGTTTTTCCTCCAGCTTTGAAACCAGGTCCAAACAAAGAGGGTGGAAAGATCCCAAACTCCGAGGGGACCCAAAAAAGCCTTGGAGAGCCAGAGGGTCACCTCACAGAGGACACCCAGGGATAGGGGCCATGGCCTGGCTGTCCTAGGGCAGATGATGAGGATCATCAAGGGCTCCTGCAGAGGATGAGGGGAGCAGAGAGCCATTAGGAGGACACATCTGAACCCTTCCCTGCAGGCAACCTGTCCATGGATGGGTCTCAAACCACAGCGTGGCCAGAAAAAAACTGAAGGAGATGAATAAATCCTGAAAGTCCAGCTGTAACGAACCACCAGGACGTGGTGGCTCCATGTGCCAGGAGGAGCTCAGCACCAGAACAGCCTACGGGTGTTGTGTCACCCCAGAGCCGGCCAATGTGAAGCTGTTTTTCCAGAGGATTTTAAGGGAGATGCTGGAAACGACGGCCCAGCAAGGCAGAAAATCATCGAGCACACCCTGGATTCGGGGAAGCAGTAAAATTCAGCTTAGACATGCCTAAAATAAGGCACATTAGAAGAAAACAAGCTCCATTTTCCCAGGCTCTGAGCTCTGGCAGACCGAAAATGTGAACTCAGGCCTCCACAGCTGTAAAAAAAATAATAATAATGCAAATAGTGGGATGTAGGAAGAAAGGAAAATGGGAAGCCTCGCTCATCCACGGCACACCCGGTTCACCAGCAATTCAGGGCTCCCTTGGCCTACAGGAGAAAAAGGCACCCTTGGGGGGTGGAAAACCCCACTCACCCACCGAGTTTTTCACTGGATTTAACTTAAATCCACACGCAATGAGCTGATCCAACGCTGTTTTCTAAACCGGTTCCTCTTTAGTGTCTACGCCTTTAATGCCTGCGCCGTTTACGGCTCCTAAAATAGCTCAGGGATCCTGAAATGGCTCAGGAAGTCCCTCCTGGAGGGATCCATCATCATGCCATCAGGACCACCTCCATCTGAGCGGGGTCCCCGCTGTTGGGGGGGGATCACGCCTGATTTTAATCCTTGTGTTCATTTTTCTCCATCACTGAATTCATTTCCATGATTCTGTGATGTTCCAGGGAAAACCACAGACTCCGAGAATGGTTTGGGTTGGAAGGGACCTTAAAGTTCATCCAGTGGTACCAGCACATCTGGTGGCACCTCCCACCAGCCCAGGTTGCTCCAAGCCCCCTCCAACCTNGGAATCAGAACGTTTTAGGCTGGAAGGGACCTTAAATCTCATCCAGTTCCACCCTTTCGAGTGGCAGAGACATCTTCAACGAGACCAGGTGGCTCCAAGCCCCCTCCAACCTGCCCTTGAGCCCCTCCAGGGATGGGGCAGCCACAGCTTCTCTGGGCAACCTGGGCCAGGCTCTCACTACCCTCAGGGTGAAGAATTTCCTCCCCACATCTCACCTAAATCTCCCCTTTTTCAGCTTAAAACCCTTCCCCCTTGTCCTAGGGCTCCCTCATCAAGAGTGTCCTGCCCCAGGGAGACCTGGACCCCCCTGAGGGACTGGAAGGGGCTCCAAGGTCTCCCTGGAGCCTTCTCTTCTCCAGGATGAATCCCCCCAACTCTCTCAGCCTGTCCTCCCAGCAGAGGGGCTCCAGCCCTCCCAACATCTCCAGGGCCTCCTCTGGCCCCACTTTGACAGCTCCATGTCCTTGGGATGTTGGTGGCTCCAGAGCTGGAGGCAGCACTGGGGGGTGGGGGGGATGAGATGAAAAAAATAAGCAGAGGGATGAAAAAAGGGTGGCTGGAGAAGGGATGAGGCTTTGCCAGCTCCAGCCCTGGTGCGAGGGGCAGCCCCGCTCCCAGCCCAGGCTCTGCCCAGAGGGACCAGGGCTCCCTGAATAAACAACCTTTTCATCTGTGTGTGCTGCATAAATCACAGGCTGGGGAAGTCGAGCACCAGTCAGACCTGAGCACCAGTCAGACCTGAGCACCAGTCAGACCTGTTCTCCTCCACGCGCTGCTCCGGCCCCAGCAGTTAATGCACTTTGAGCGTTAACCCCAAGACGGGGTGAGGACCATCTTTCCTTTGGGGTGTCTTCACCTCCAGGGGGTGGTTTTGTGGTCTCCCCCTTGTTTTTCCCTGGCTCTGAGAGGTCTGCAGCACTCCGGGCTGGTGGTGGGTACTCAAAACACGGCGCCTCCTGGGCCAGATCCTCCTCAGATCTTCTGGTTCTGGGCTGGTGGGGAAGGTTTGAGCAATCCCAGCAGGAGGGACAGTCTGGATGAAAGCCTCCATTAAGGGCAGGAGTAATTAGCTGCAGAAGCCTTCTTTGAATTCGAGGACAAAACACTCCTACAAGGAGCTGAGGGGAATCCAAAAAAACCCTGGCACCTCCTAGCAGGGTGATGGAGGCGGACACCCACCCATGGGTGCTTGGCCTTCCTGTCCCATCCCCTGCCTGCTCCCACGCTGCCTGGCTCCGGCTGCTCCCTTATTTTCCTCCAGCCCTTTCCATACCCCCAGGGCTTCATCATCCTCCTCCAGACGCCTCTGGAGTCACCAACCTGCCCCCCCCGGGGACTTTCCAACCGGTTGAAGAGAGATTCGGGGAGCGGACACGGAAAACAAAGCGGCTGCGGGAACACAGCAGGTCCCTGGGGACACTCCCGACCGGGCCACGCTGCCGCGGAGCCTGGGACACGGTGACTTACTCACTCTGTAAACTTTCCCCAGCCTCGTGATCCGCCCCGGTGGAGCAGGAAACGCGCCGGCAATCGCAGAGCAAATGTTTGCAAATCGGAGCCGGGAGAGCAGAGCTGTCTCCCGTGGGAGCTGGGATGGGGGGGGGGGGTTTGTGTGTCCATGTCACCCCCACCCCCCCACCACCATCACCACCTTGGGTGGCAAGTGCTCCAGTCCCCTTCCAGCCTCCGCCATCGCCCCACAAAGCGAGGTCTGTCCTTGAGGCAGGGAGCCAGGACGTGGCGTGGTCCTGCTCCGAGCCACCGCTGACAAGGACACCGAGAGACCGGGAAAAACCCTGCCCGAGGATGAACCAGGCG
>VXBJ01000985.1:0-59994 GCA_013400055.1 Nycticryphes semicollaris
GTTTTAAATGGAAAGATTTAGATGAGATGTCAGAATGAAATTCTTTGCTGTGAGGATCATGAGACACTGGAAGAGGTTGCCCAGAGAAGCTGTGGCTGCCCCAACCCTGGAGGGGTTCAAGGCCAGGCTGGATGGGGCTTGGAGCAACCTGGTCTGGTGGGAGGTGTCCCTGCCCAGGGCAGGGGGGTTGGAGCTGGATGATCTTAAGGATCCCTTCCAGCCCAAACCATTCTATGATTCTATGATCTAGGTAATCTGTTACAATTTGTAAATCCCTCCTCACAAATTCACGTTACAGATCCTCATATGCATTAAAACGATTCACTAGCAGTCAAAAAAATTGTCTTAAAGATGTTCACCACAGCTGTGCCTTGCTGTTTCCTGAGCAACACCCCCCATCCAGTTAAGTGAGGAGCACGGGAGCATCCTCCTGCTCCTCCAGTCCCTTTTCTGATGGACTGAGGGTGCGAAGAGGAGCTGAGAATCCACCACCCCGACTTGGTTGGGGTTTCACGCCCTCCTTTTCCCGCCGGTCTGAAATGCTGCACAAGGGAGAAGGAGAGTGGAAATCTTGTGCAGACACCCACTCAGATGGCACACGCTGCAGAGGCTTTCAAGACCCAGCCACACGTGTGTTGACACTCGGCAGTGCCAGTCTCTTTGTACCCCTCATCGCTGCCTGTTCAGTTTGTCTCCAGAAGCACTTCACAATTACAGATGCTGTTTTCCAAAAGGGCTTCCAGCCATATCTATAGTTGGCTGGAGGTGTTTTGGTTGGGTTTTTTTTTTTTTTGCCTTTCCACACACCAAAAAAAAAAAAAAAAAATACACCTGGCCAGGAATGCTCTTAATGTTTCTTCCAATAAATCTTTCCACATCCTCTGTTGGTTACTGGATCCAGTACACATTCCTTTGCAGTAATAAATTATTTAAGTTTTTGAACATAAAAGGAAGCAAGAGAAAGAAATTCAACTTTCACAGGAGAGAATGAAAGCAACACCGTGAGATTCCTTTAGACTGAAAAAAAGCTTTTTCTAACGCTAAACCTAAGGCCTGAGTGCTAATTTCCATGTTTTGATGGGAAGACATGCAAAAAATTATGAGCAGCCTTTGTAACCCAGGCATGGTAACGTGTACAGAAACCTCTCTGAAAACTACACTGAAATCCACTGGTGAATTGCAATTTGTGCAAAAAGAGAAACACAAAAAGTAAGCAGCACAAATTAAAAGAAGTAGTAACCTCATTATTGATACTATTATTAACCGCTATTCTGGTTCCTGCCTTTCTTAGAATCAAGCCATACAATGGCAGGGACAATGAACTGTCATACAGGGCTGGCCCTTGTCCAGGGCTGGTCCCTTTAGGTCTGTTTTTTTTGGAAATAACCAGCAGTGTGTTCTTTAACCCAATAGACATCATCTTATTTAAGATAAAAAACACAGTAAGAAAATGATTCTTAACTTCATAGTTACAGTTGATGGTTAAATGACATGGACTGAAGCTTTCAAAAGGGCAATCCTTGAAAGTATTTATCATAGGGGTTACTAATTTTTAGCTTCATGCTTTTTCGCTGTCCCAGTTTGATCTCGGGGTCACCTATTCATTGAACGGTGTCCAGCACCTGGGCCTACGAGCCAGGCCCTGAGTGCAAGAGAAATCCCTGCCACAAAGGTCAAGTATGTGCCAATTTTAACTTGCTTTATTCCCACAGCTACGGTCTTACTGGAAAGGGGTAGTAAATAACGGAAAAAAGAAAAAAAAAAAGGACTCTTCCAGGAATTTCAAACTCATTGCATAACCTGTATTCTTCTAAGAATCAAACCTTGCTCTTATCACAGAATCACACAATGAGATGGGGTTGGAAGGGACCTCTGGGTATCATTTAGTCCAACCCCCCTGCCAGAGCAGGTCCATCCAGAGCAGGTTGCACAGGAACTTGTCAAGGTGGGCTTTGAATGTCTCCAGAGATGGAGACTCCACCACCTCTCTGGGCAGCCTCTTCCCTCAAAGTGAAGAAGTTCCTCCTCATGTTTAGGTGGAACTTCCTCTGTTCAAGTTTGTGCCCATTTCCTCTTGTCCTGTCCCTGGGCACCACTGAAAAAAGACTGGCCCCATCCTCCTGACACCCACCCTTTAAGTATTTATAGGGGTTGATCAGATCCCTCCTCAGTATTCTGTAGACTAAAAAGACCCAAGTCCCTCAGCCTTTCCTCCTAAGAGAGATGCTTCAGGCCCCTAACCATCTTGGTGGTCCTCTGCTGTACCCTCTCCCGCAGTTCCCTGTCCTTCCTGAACTGGGGAGCACACAGAACTGGACACAGTACACCAGATGTGGCCTCTCCAGGGCAAAGCAGCAGGATGACCTCCCTCCACCTGCTGGTCACACTCTTCCTGATGCACACCAGGATGCCATTGGCCTTCTTGGCCACAAAGTCACATTGCTGGCTCGTGGTCATCCTGTTGTCCACCAGGAGTCCTAGGTCTTTTCCTCAGAGCAGGTCACCCCCAACCTGTACTGCTCCAGGGGGTTATTCCTCCCCAGGTGCAGCACCCTACACTTGCCCTTGTTGAATTTCATCAGGTTCCTCTCTGCCCAACTCTTACGGTAGGAATCACAATTGATGGTCACAACCTGTGCATAATTTATAACTTTGGTTGGTCATTTCAAGTCCTTGCTATCAAGAAAAAGAGAGCAGAAAAAGACATTTTTAGCAACTGACAGAGACTGTGTTGTTGAAAGCGTAGGCATAACACTGACTAACACAATAGTTCAGCTGTATCTTCAGTATTCTTTTCTCTCCTCTGCACCCCAAGTAGTTATAGGTGATCTGGACGCCAGCACTGTTTACGAAGAATATTAAAAAGGATTTAAATGACAGAATTCAACAGCAACCCAGGAAAGAAAAGTAATCGTGTGGGTCTTTATTAATTTAAAGTTAAACAAATAAGCGAATGCTTCAAGTCCCCTGGCTCTACCCTTAAAACACCCATGTTTCTGACACTGCCGTGTTATTTCTGGCAGCAGCGCTGATCACAGCTGATAGTGCCTACAGGGAGGCTTCAGTAAGAATGCCAGGACAAATTTCATCTACCACACCTAACTCCATTGCACACCCAAGCCTCCCATCCTCTTTTATATTCAACGTCGTAGCACTAAATCTTTCAAAAGTCTCATTATTAGGTGCAGGAAGTCAAATAATCAAGCAGAACCAGGTCCCCGCACGCCTAATTGCCTGACGTGTTGGTGTATATTGTAACCACGGTAAAAAACAGGATGTAAGGACAGAACCATCAATACAGATCCTGGCGTAGCCCAGAAGAGCTCTCGCACGTCACTGCCCACCCACTGCTCCCTGCTGCGAATTCCAGGCGCAGGACACACTTCAGCGCGCGCTGGATGGATCAAAGACGAAGAGTTCTTCCCCCTCACCAAGGAAATCCTTAAAAAAGACCGTGACCTTTAACTAAGACTCGGAGGCAGCAATGATTTTAATGGATTAATGACTTGAGTTTCCACAAGATCGACTGGTGTGCCACCATCCCCTCCTAAACCATTGTGATACTCCCTGTCTATTCATTTCATCCAGTTGACTTAAATGAGTCTTGTAAAAAAAAGGAAAAAAACAAAACCCCCTAACATTTCTTGGCCATTAATAAATAGAATTTTTTTTTATTGTTTGAGCAGATGATTAACTGCATTTATAAGCTAAAAACAAAACTTTTACCACTTTATATTTATGTACTTTGGAAAAGAAAGTACTAAGAAACACTGCCAACCTTATAAACCATAAATCCACATAACAGCACTTTGATTCCAAAATAAAATATCCACTTTGTCTGTTATTAAATAGTAAAAATATTCCAACATAACCATATTGTGTGATGGTTGTAACTCATACTCAGAATTTATTTGATGTCGAGTTACTGACTGTAGGGGTTTTCTGGTCGGCAGAATAAGACTGGGAATGGATACAGGGACAGAGTTAAAGTTGTGTTTGGAACGTGCAATCTGGTACTTTACAAATGTGCATTTATTTAGGAAAGTGCGAGGATATCTGAGTATTTACTGACATTCCCTCAACAATTCATTTCCTTGCTTCAATCTGTTTAGGATTTTTTTTTCCCCCCAGATGGAACTTCACATATAGGCATGCTTTTATTTACATATGTACTAGTTCAATTTAAGCATAGCTTGAAAAACATGTTAATACTCTTTTTAGCTAAAAAAAAAAAAAAAAAAAAAAAAGAAAAAGAAAAAAAGCCTCAGCAGGTATTACCTCTGCCTTTTACTGCATCCCTCCAGAGGGATGAAACAGCTGTGTTACATTATTTGCACTCAGTTTTGCTGTAATATTGTTTGACTTTCCCCTTAATACAGTTTTTCAAAAGGAACAGAACCGTAATGTCAGCCCAGATTGTATGGCTGATGGGAAACCTGAGAACACGATTTAAAGATGCTGCTGAACTTGGGGAACACCGATGCTACCAGGGTCAGGCTTGTCGCAGGAAGGGAAGGAGGGCCAGGGCATGCACCGGCGTGCCCCTGCCCTGGCTGCTCCACTGTGAGCCCACTCCCTGGCACAGTTTGGGCTCCAGCCAGCTCACACGTTCCCAGACAATGGCTGGGCATGGTTCAGGGGACAGCACAGGCCAGGGACTGCTCCCAAGGGACAGGCGGGACGAGGCCACCCTCTTTTGGGAAACGGAGGACTTGGCCATATGGACATGAAGCATGCTGTGCCTTGCAGCCCTAGGACACAAGAACCACCCCTGGCCTGTTTTACTTAGCAGTATGGACGTAGCCTAGGCTCTGCTGGGAAGTGACACTCGTGCCTTTCTCTCCCTTCCCAAATGCATCAAGGAACCATAGAATGGCGATGAAATAATCCCCGCAGAACTAGACACAAATCCTATGTAGCTACCAAATAAATACAGTCAAAAAAAACCCCCAAAGATTAACGGCTCTGTGGACACTTTTCCAACCAAAACTGAGAAGGAGAGAGAGAAGAACCACAGCACAGGAGAGCACTCGTGCTGTACTGCACATTCCTGCCACCTGACAGAAAAAGGCTGGAGTCAGCAGAAAGAGCGGGTGATGGAGCATGTCCAGGGCTCCCTCTCCAGGGGTGGGCCTGGGTGCACACCAGGGACACCACAAGACATGAGTGCAAGAGAAAAGGGCTGAAATAGTCTGAGTTCATAAAATCATAGAATGGTTTGGGCTGGAAGGGACCTTAAAGATCACCCAGTTCCAACCCCCCTGCCCTGGGCAGGGACACCTTCCACCACACCAGGTTGCTCCAAGCCCCATCCAGCCTGGCCTTGAACCCCTCCAGGGATGGGGCAGCCACAGCTTCTCTGGACATTGTGTTCTGGCAAGCATCTTGCAAAAGACTGCATTGGCAGCACAAGAGGAGCTACTGCTAATTTAAAACTCCACGGGACACTGCAACTTACAGCAAGGCTTTACCAGGTGTCTCCAAAGCTCACCTCATGTCACATACTGACACTCAGAAAAACGAGTAGAGAATCTAGCCTCAAAAACCACAATACTTGCAATTTTAAACTCATTGGGTTTTGGTTTGGTTTTTTATTTAAAAAAATGACCTGAGAAGGCACTGAGTTTCTTCCACTACTAAAAATCAATCGCATAACATGGTTTTGTGTTTATTCTAATCTCATCATGAAGAATTCTTTGGTAGAGTCACGAAAGAGCATTTTTTCTACTCAAGATAAGTAGTGGCATGCATCTACACACTAAAGCAACCTCTATTTCTGTAACAGTACAAATTAAGCTGAAGGTTCTTTTTTTTTTTAAATGCTTCCACATCATATTTTTAAATCCCTGTGCCAGAGGATCTATTGGTAAGTGACATCTCATACATAATATCAATGAAGCAAGTTACCTCAATAAAAAGATAGCTATGCAGATCATTCCAAAAGATAAGAAAACTATTTCCCTGAATATTTCTGGCTTTCCTTTCAAGTACTGCAGAAATAATTAAGGTAGCATCTGAGTTCAGATAGGTAGCTGGGTTCAAATTTACTCCATTAGGTTCACAACTGAATCTCTCTATATGCAGCCTTGTCTCCTTTCTGAACTAAGAGAACGCAATCAATTCTTCATTAGTGGATACTCCTCAAAAAAGGAATAATTTAGAAATCAAGAGACTCAGGATGCGATGGAGAATTGAGAAAAGAGATGAGTGGCGCTGGAAGAACCAAACTGTCTCTGTGCTAATGGGGCCTAGTGAACCTCTTAGCTAATGAACTCTGATAGATCTGAGTTAATTCCCTGCAGGGAAGCGGTTGTACATCCATAATGCAGTCAAACTCGGATAAACTGTGCCTAAATATGTGATACTGAACTGTATCTCTCTCCTGTACCATTGCTCATCCATGTTTCTGAATGGCTTGTTACAAGAAAATAGAGAGCCATCCACATTTGAAATGACTGCGTGGATACACTGAGGCCAGAAAAGTATTTTAGATCTGAAGTTTGTAAGGATTATGTCCCCAGTGCTGTTGTATCTATCTTTTCTCCTAAGATTCACAGATCCTAAACTGAAGGTAAACAACACTCTTGTTAAAACAAAACCAAAACCCAAACAAACCACCAAGAAAACAGCACAAACAATCAAAAAACCAAACAGGATTAATTCCTATCTCTAGTACGAATGGAATAGCTAGAATTCCCCTAAATCAGCAGTTTTAAAACAGCTCCACTATCTACACGTTTTGCAACAACATGTGAATCCATCCCCTTTTGGTTTTTTTCTTTGGATTGGGGTCAGAATTCCTGTGGAGGAACAGCCACTGGATTGCAACGGAAAGATGACATGACTGGGGAACAAGTGAAAGCTCTGTTCTAACTTTTGCTCCAAAAGTTTGTTCTTTTGATGTAAAATAGACAAACGACAGAAGCTCAGTGCCAATGCCTCTGTCATCTGCAGACCTAAGCTTTTGATTTCCTTGTTCTTTTCTTCTCCAAGTTTTGGGGGGAAGAGGGGTGTTTAGGGTTTTTGTTTTTTTTTCTTTCCCCCTATAAGAGAAACTCTTGGTGTGGTCATACGGAATAATCAATAAAAATTCCCAAACAAAAAAATTTGTCTTGTTATAAAGAGCATTTTCAGTGGATTCAGTCATTGCAGCTTGAGCAAGAGTTTTCCTTCAGCACCTACCACTGTCTGATCCAAGCTCTTGGCGAGAGTGCGTCCGGCAGCAGTGACAGCTCAACCGTCTGTCAACCATTTTTCCCCTCTAAGTTTTCCAAAAAAGCTACCTAACGCTTGAGCTAGCAGCCAACTCTGCCACCTGTATGGGACTGGTACAAAACTGCTGGCAGAAATAAGCCATTGAACAGATGTGGTTGTCTGCAAAGGTATATTATGCGTTTGAGGTTTCTTCGAGGTGGTCTCTTAATACAGTATGTTACCAAATAAGACTCTAGCATGAAATGTGTTCACGTTAATGTATGTTACTGTACTACTTACAGGCCCTGTGAAGTATCCCTCTGGTGACCTTGTAAAACACACCTTGAGGGTTTTAGCCCTGGTCAGCAGAAAGTAGGAAGGCAAAAACACGTGTGTAGGGAAGACTGAGAGGAGCGGTAGGGAGCAAGCGAGGAGAAAGGGGAAAAGAAGAAATAACAGAGGTAAAAGATTAAATACACAACTATCTCAGTCCTCAAGATATAAAAAGACATGCCATTACGAAGGATCAGGAGAGATAAGTATCACTGCCAGAGGCTCTATCTGATAGGCAAACTGTCTCATATACTGCAGGTAAAAAAAAATAATCTTCAAAGAAGCCAGTAGAATGTTTCCAGCCAGTGAGATCTGAGGTCACCCGTGTAACCGTAAAGCTCTGAGTAGGGAAGTATCACATATCTGAACGTTTCCCTTCACTTTTGGAGCACTATGCCTTCCTTACTAAGGATCTGACAAACCCAACGTAACGGGGACAGAGAAAACAGTACAACACTTCCTCACAGAAACTTCTGGCAAGAGCAAAACCAAACAAATTAACACCGTACGTTTTGTTATTGCAGGTTTTTCCTTTCTGTCCTGCATTATACCAACAACAGAGGCTGGTTGTTGCACTTCTCAAGAAAAAAGTTAACACAGTAGTTTGCAAACATCTAAGTTGTTAATATGTAGTGCAAGACAAGACATACTTTAGTTATCACAGGTCGCAGCATTTTGCATACCAGTGTGCAGGAGCAGCTTCATGTAATCCGTGATACACAATTTGTGATTTTGATTATTAATGTTATACAGGAAGACTGGGCAACTTTTAATTGGTGACTGTAACCAAGTGGGAAGGCCTTTGGGAAGCATAAGGGATGCATGTGAATCTCCTGGGAGATGCTGAAAACCAGCTCAGAGGAAACATGAGCATTTTTTCCATCTCTTTAAGTCTAAAGCACACTTTTGTCCCCTCCTAGAGGTCTTAACTTCATATGGAATATTATGTGTAATAGACATCCAGCTCTTGGTAATAAGAAGAGGCATCCTTGCATCCATTTCAATATAAGTGTTCTGTTCAATCATTAAAATCTTCGTCATGCAACTCCTACAGACTGTGAATAATCTGAAATACAAGCACACGGCTGCAGTAACTAATTGATTGGAAACATTCCCCTTGATTACAGATCATTTATTTGAGATGGTTCAGAGGAAAAGCTGCATAGCCTAACTAAAAAACAAAATTAAAACTTCTCCTTTGGGGAAAGAAATAAACAAAAACCAAGAGATTCTGAGGGGCAAAGTATGTGTACACATGTGCTGGGCTATTGTTCGCAGCCCAGTCTTGTGGCTTCCAAACTTTTAGGATGATGATAGCAGTTCAGTGGAGTAAAGGCCACATTCCAGTCTTGGTTACAGAAATACAAACCAAAGTAACTACAGTATTATAAGCCCAGCTGCTGAGACTGAAATTCAACTTTAAACCCGGTATTTTGCTACAGAAGACCTAATATTTAACCGTTTTCAGAATATCCTCTTAAAATCTCAAAGGCAGCTTTAAAGTAATTAATATGTCGGTGTTTCGGGTGGTGAGACACACCGAGAGGGCACGGCTGTCCCGGAACTCATCGTTAAGCATTTGATATCAAAGTTTCCCCTAATTTGATACTCTTAATTGAATCGAGCTGGTTGCTTGCTAGTGGCTCTGAAGTTGCATCATCTCACCATTCTGTGAGGGACTGAATCCAAATCAAATCATAAAAACTTCAAGCTACACACTGAAATTTGAAAACATCTTCAAATCACACTTTAATGTTTAAAATTGAAGGCCCATCCTACATCCTGCATCCCATCACTCAAATTCTACTTCTTTGACTACACTTGTGTGAAGTTTAAGCATAGTTTATGTCCCATCTCTGACTTCTTTTCCTGTCTACAGCTCAGGGTTTACAGCTGACTGGAAGGCACAAAAAAATAAATTCCTTACAACTCAAGAATTTTACGCAAGGCCAAATTAGTCTACTTTCCCCCCAAAAATAAAAATACCAGACCGATGAAGAAGTGTCCAGAAATGAGACAAAAAAGTTACAGGGGTATGAGGTGACACCTCTCCTTGGAGAGTAAGAAGAGAGTAGTCAGAAGAAGAAAAACAAGTTACAACACAAGTTATTAATAGAGATTCATTCCCTTTGTCTCTCACACCAATATGACGTTTTATTACATTAATTTTGTGGTCATTCTGATTGTTCTCAACATCTCTGCAAAGAACACAAGCTTGTTCCCTGCTCCAGAGCAGTCCTCATGCAGTGGATGCAGACAGCAGGAAAGCAACTGGCAGCAAAAGCACAAATACTTTTAAAAGCAAAGGAGGTCTAAACACACTCACCCAAATATGCTCAAATACACTCAAAACTGCTGTGAGTGGAGAACGTGTAGTTGCCTCTATCTATCATTTTCTTTCAGGTGTGTTGCCTACACAATGTTTACCTGCGCACTTAAGACCAGACAGTTTATCTGAGCAGCACCCAAGGACATGAACTGAATGAAGCCCTATCCAGTATTCACCAGGAAATAGTAACGATTTCTAAAAATATTGATCCAAACTCTCAATTTCTCTATTTCTTCATCCTCCCTAGCTGACAGCCTAAAGCCAGCGCAAACAGAACGCTTGCCTGTGTTAAAGTTTTCAGCCCAGCAGTGGAGGGGACATACACATTTTGAATTATTAATCCTAAAGGACAGAAGGTCCTTGAAGTCTGGTGTGAGCAGAGACACTGGTTCAAAAAGCAGCAGCAAACAGCTTGTGTCCAGTCCAACAGATGGGGCAGAGAAGAGTCATAAAATCACACCAGGAAACCACGGTGGCAAAGTGTTCCCTTTTCAGCAAGTGGCTGAGAGGAGAGCACTGGCCACGACACATGGAAGCATGGATGTTAGCAACGGACAGATAGGACTGAGGCATATAGCACCATTTTTAAAGATTCAACCAAAGTATCCCAGCAGCGTGACTGCAGCAACCCAAAATGCCAACAGGGACTAATCCCACGTGCCCTTACTCACTTTCTCAGCTGGGTTCTGCAGCCCTGAGGTAGCTCATGCTGCGATGGGTGTTCTGAGTCTGGGCCTCCACCTGATCATCCATCCGTAGGCTTGAATCCCATGGAGGAGTCACTTCTGGCACTAGCTAGTGATTAAACCACCACATAGCTGGGTGGCAAGTAGCCAGTTTCCAAAAACCTCCCTTTCAGTCTAAGCCCAGTGACAGGAAGGCAGAAGAGGGGCCACAACTCGCCTTGTGGCTAAAACGCAGCAAATAGGTAAAGCACTAAGTACCATTCCTCAGGGTTCACCAGTAAATCCTTGTCCTCAAACTCAAAATGTATAATCCTTACAAGGTTAAGGGGACAGATGTGCTTGCTTTTAGAGACTAGTTTTCTTTTAGGCTATGAGAGTCCAGCCACACCACAATGATAGAGCTCACAGATGTTCTCTTACATAAAAATCTGGGTTTGCCAAGACAGGCTTCTCTTTCCTCCTGCCAGCTAATATCAGCCCAAACCATCTAACACAATAGCCTGTCTATATACAAACAAAAGCACTCAAAATGAAAATCTATCCAAGAGATAAAACTCTCGTAAAATACAAAAATAAAAAAAAAATAATTAAGAATTGTTTTGTGCTTTTAGAAAAATGGCTGTTCTAAAAGTTTAAAAAAAAATAAAATAGAAAGAATGAAGAAAACGAAAAATGAAACCAGGAACAAGTTTTGCTTTACTAGATGGCTGAATGTACTCCATAATTTATTATTTTATTAAAAATAGAAGAGATGAAATATTTTGCTAGCTCTGAACACATCTCTTTTTTATGAGATTAGCATCCAAGGTGAAACGTCTCCTTCAGGTCTGTTGTACCTGGAGCTGCCTAACAGAAGACTCTATGTTTTACAGCCTTTAACACTTTCAATTAAATTGTTATCAAAGCTTCCTTTCAAAACATCCTAAAACCATCCTGTGCCTACTTGCAACTTTAAGCACGTCTGCATAGCTAAGTTTGGTTCTCTATAGTATCTTCTTTTAACAGGCTTTTGACTAAGAAACTATTTCTGACTGATTCCAAAGGCGTGACTAAACACGATGTGCCTGGAGTTTACCGCTTCCCTGACTCCTCACTTGATAATCTGGGTCATCCCAAACTAATTAAAATTAACGAGCTGAGAACAAGTGACCAGGGCTATTTTCACGCTGATGGGCACTAGTCTTGATCATAAGAAAAGGGACTGCCATCCTTCCAAGCCAGTAAGGTAAAAGAGGTGATATCAATGCCTTGTAGACTGCCTGCATGGGGAACCTTTAGGTTTTTCAGCTTTCCCTAAAAAAACTGAATATTCATCAAAAATTACTGTCACCAACATTTAGAAATGATGCAAGGATCCTGATACGGGATATTAAGTAAATACCAGTATAATTCATTTGCAGGATACCTGAAGTGATTTAAAATACATTAATTGGTAATAATATTTAAAACAACTCGAGAATCATTTAGAGGGCTTAACAGAATTGTTGGATTATTTTCTGAATATAACTGTCAAAACTGAAGGCAAGGAGAACATTAAGCAGTTTTCAATCCGAAAGTAATTTTGACAGCAGTTAATCATTACCTATCCCAGACATAAGGCTAGAGAGGAATTTTGTGGTGATTTTTTTTACTTTTTTGTAAAATCTGTATTGTAGTAACAACGTTTATGTTTAAGGGAAACAAAGCAGGATAATTTTGTTGGGTCCTGGTCTTGATATCCATAGCCACCGAGGAATTAGCTCCTATGAAACAGTACAGTTACTCAAGTGAGAATACAGATATGAGTCTGAGCAGGCACTGTGCAAGCCCAGCTATTACAGCCTGCTGAGGTGTTACATCAGAGATTTGTTTGGTTAAAAAGAAAAGGAATGTAGCTCTTTTTAAGCCTTACCCAGAATTAAAATCTACTTCATCTGCTCAAATAAATTAGGTGTTAGTTAAGAACGAATCTCCTGGTGCTTCAGCTAGAAAGCCAGCTTCTGCTCCTGCTCTGACTTCTACTCACATTTCTTTTCCTTCCATCTTCAGTATTTGCTTCCAAGTTCACAGCTGCACCCAGAACTCCATGTATCTTTTTACATGGGCAATGATTTCACATTGTTCAGCTCCTCAGCCTGTACTGATTAGATGAATGTGTGGTTTGGCTTTTCATGAGCATGTTTTAAAAGCTTCCTCTGGACAAAAGAAGCAATCTCAAACTCCATTTCCACTGATTCCTCTCTTGACTCAATCTCTCTTTTGTCTTCAACAGACTCTATTCCCTTGTGCCTGCTCTTGGCCCCAGTTTTCACCCTGTATGCTCTGCTCCCATAAATCTGCCATCTATTCAGTAAACTCAAGTCTGTCTGCAGCGCTATGTACGTGCCACAGCCCTGTCTCCTAATGCTCCTCGTTGTCCTCAGTCACAATGTCTCCCTCACATCAGCTACTGGGATTAACTTTCTATTATTTTCTCGAAGCTTACCCATTAGGAACTTTTGCATTAACTTTTGCTGCTTAATGCCCTTTTGTATGCAGAGTGAAATTCCATTCTCCCAAACAAATCTACTACGAGGCAGAGCTACCTGTTCCCTTCAAGGTCCATCACCAAAACACAGGATGTCTTGTGCCCGAGACTGTCTATGGATCTGCTCCAGCTCAAAGATGGGCATTAAACCCCCTCGTTCTCACAGTTACTGCTTTCTGATTATTTCCTACCTGTTTCCACATACCCTTTAACCAGATCCGGCTCTAGCAGAAAGCATTTCCTGAAATGTTTAGCCTAACCTTCATCTGAAAAAGTATTCTTCTCTTCATGCCTCTGCTATTTCACTCTTCTTATAACACTGATGTTGCAGCATGTATTTTACAGAAATTGCATTATTATAAGAGAAATGTGCATTAGGAAAAAAAACAAACTTCCTATCTTCCACTCTCCTTAAACTTGAAATACTTTTCAAATCTTTGATGCCTTTACCAATAAACTGGAGAGCACAAGCAAATAGTGCAGTTTTTTCCCATTAATCCAAAACCTACACTTTCAAGACATAGACCTTGCTTATGTACAGACACTCCTTAGGTCCAAACCCACTAGTGAAATATTTCCTATTGCATATTGCCATGAATATACAACAGATGAAGAGTATTGCTCTGTCTGATACAAGAATATCTGACTTATTTTTCCATAGGAATCCTTGCTTCTGCAGCTGTCATGATACTGAGTATGTGGCAACCAACTTCATATTCTGCAGTCAGTAAATATCAGGAGCTCTAAAGCCAAATCAGTCAACAGAAGCAATCCCTTAATGGGCTTAACTGATGATCTTCCGAGAAAGCTGCCAAGGACCCTACAATTTTCCAAGTCCTAGAGTTGGCCACTGTGCTATTACTTTCTGCTGTGAGTTTAGTATGTGTTTAAAGGAAATAATATTGTATTTACACAATAGATAATACATAAACTGTAATAAGTTATGACAGGCATTGTATTTCAAGACAATTATAATTTGCCTCTAGTAGCTTTATAAGGCATGAGACTAAATACCTATTGAGTTTTACCACCCAAGAAGTACTGGTTTGGACTGAAATGCCTGGATCATATTACTGATATAAAATAGAAAATAAAATTCAAAATAAGGAAAACAGGCTACATATTTATTTGTGAATGATCTCATTGCACACCAGCTCCAGAACAGCGGTTTTATCAAGAACCCTGAAGCTATTTGTAACGGCAATTGCTATCAGTTCATTTCCAAATTCTTAACCTGTTAGGCACAAAAACCCCACAGTTCTGATGAAAAGAACTACAAAAGATTCTCATGAACAGTGTTGCAAAGGAGAACTACTGCACGACTGGGAGATCCTGCCAGCACCTAGTGTTTATAGATCATGCACTCTATAGATCATGCACTCATGATCTGTTAACTTAGAGTTTGAAAATAAAATTTTAAAAAGCTGAAATTCACACAACAGTGCTAATTCATGAAGAGTCAAAATTAAAGAAGTACACTCACGTGCTTTCATTAATAGTCATGAATCCTTGTATTTAAGTAAGACTCTACAAAGTAATTCAAACTGCTATGCAATTTGCAATTGCAGTTAAGGTTTGTTACTTGTAAAATCTTCTAAAGTTCATTTGGGGATCAGTCCCTTCTCTTGCAAGGGACTGTAAAAACATCACAAATCACCAGAACAGGTGACTCAGTTACTGCCCAGGCTGACAGTCCAACCTTAGCTAGAGGCACACAGCACCAACAGAACATCAAGACTGTCTAACCAGCTTTCTACTTGGTTCTTATGATTTGTTGGGAACACAGCAGGACTTCTGCTGCCATTCACAGGGACCCAGACAGGGTGGAGAATTGGCCCGAGAGGAGATCTCATGAAGTTCCCAACAAGGGAAAATGCAAAGTCTTGCACCTGGGGAGGAACAAGCCCATGCAGAAGGACATGCCAGGGACTGACTGGCTGGAAATCAGCTTTGCGGAGAGGAACTTCGGGGTCCTTGAGGATGACAGCTTGAAGAGGAGCTAGCAACGTGCCCTTGCAGCAAGGAAGGACGGACAGCCCCCCTGGGCTGAATTCAGCAGAGCATCACCAGCAGGTCAAGGAAGGTGATCCTTCCCCGCTTCTCAGCACTGGCAAGTCCCCTTCGGGCATGCTGTGTCCAGTTCTGGGCTCCCCAGTACAACAAAGGCATGGACTTCCTGGAATGAGCATACAGGGATACAAAGATGATTCAAGCAACAGAGCATCTTTCAAATGAGGAGAGGCTGAGAGAGCTGGGACTCATCAGCCTGAAGAAAAGGAAGCTCAGGAGGGTCCTGGTAGAGAAATAACTGATGGATGAGAATGAAGAAGTAGGAGTCAGAGTCCTCGCATCAGTGAGCAATGAAAGGACAAGAGGCAGTGGGCACAAATTTATGAAAAACCAGGAAAATCAATCTGAAGATGAGAAANGCATGGACTTCCTGGAATGAGCATACAGGGATACAAAGATGATTCAAGCAACAGAGCATCTTTCAAATGAGGAGAGGCTGAGAGAGCTGGGACTCATCAGCCTGAAGAAAAGGAAGCTCAGGAGGGTCCTGGTAGAGAAATAACTGATGGATGAGAATGAAGAAGTAGGAGTCAGAGTCCTCGCATCAGTGAGCAATGAAAGGACAAGAGGCAGTGGGCACAAATTTATGAAAAACCAGGAAAATCAATCTGAAGATGAGAAACACCTTTTTTTCCTTTCCCCCCCCCCTGCCCCATGAAGGTGGTCCCTTCCAGCTGAACAATTCTGTGATTCTGTGACTTGCAACTGCAGGAGAATCATTCCCAACAGTGCCATAACAGGCATCAACCTACGGGTACGACTGTTAGCATTTACCAAAATTACCAGAACTGGGGACTCAACCCCCTCCCTGGGCAGCCTATTCCAGGGCCTGACCACTCTTACTGTGAAAAATTCCTTCCTAATGTTCAACCTCAGCCTACCCTGTCGCAGCTTGAAGCCATTGTTCTATCGCTAATTACCTGTGAGGAGAGACCAGTACCTACCTCTCAACAATGTCCTTCCAAGTAGCTGTAGAATGTGATGAGGTCTCCCTATACGCCCACACAAAGATGTTAAAGTTTTAGCTTTCCTGAAACAGTTGGGTATTGTGCTTAACCTGGGCACAGTAATATTTTGTAAGGTTTACACGATATATTTTTTTTTTTAAGTTTATGCAGTATTTTGCATAATCATTGCAGCACTAACAACATTCCACAAGCAAATCTCAGTCTACCTAGACCTAAAACCAGTATTATAACACCAAAACGTGGTTTTCAACTGGTGGTATACTGCTGCAAGGATGGAATCAAGACCGAACCCTCAAGTTTAGTGCTACAACTTGATGTGTTGGAAAGCTGTGAGCAGCACCCTCCAACCAGCAAGCGTCTGTACCGTGCAACTTGGGCGGTGGAGTCAACCCACTGACACCCTTCTGTCACAGCCTCACCCACGGACTGCAGTCCCCACAGCTGCGAAGTTTCAGCAAAACCTTCCACGCAAAGGACAGAAACAAAGTTTAATGATCATTTATGGAGAAACCGGTGAACAAATGTCTGATAGAACACGCTACGCAGGGATGACGCGTAAAATGTCCATCAGATCAGCAAGTCACAACCACTCCCTTGTATACACCGTGACACAGGGATTGAAACTTAAAAAAAAAAAGCACATTATGGAGTCTGAGCATTAGAATCGACAGCATAAAACCATGCAAATCTGCTCTGTTAATACCCGTTGGCTTTAACTTTCAGTGCATACTGTGATTAAATGCTTTTTTGCTAAGTGCATTCCCATCACTTCCAATTTTAAACTTTATCTATTTAATAACCAAAATACTACTTTGGCAATAATAATGCTTATCGTTTCCACGTTCTTTTCATCCTGAGTCTATCATAATAAATTGCCAGGAGAAAAACAACCAGGTGACTGTTGCTACCGAGAGAAGTTCCTTACCTAAAGGGATGATATACCTAAAATTTTTTAATGATGAATTGGCCTTTGTGAAGCGTTTCCAAACCAGTTTGCTTTGTGCTCATTTTTAGGCACGTGGAACCTTTACCAGCCGCGGTGCTGCCCTCCAAGTTGAACGGTGCTGCTCCAGTTGCCACCCGTGCCCAGTGCAGAGTGCTTAAATGCACCTTGGAATATGTCAGGGAGTATTTCGAATTATTAATAGCTGAGCAGGCTGGCCTTTGGGCCAGCCCACTCAGGATAATTTCTTTTGACAAGGGACATGAACAAAACAACATCTGGAGATCTTTTATGGCCCCAGCCCCCGTTTTTAAAAATGATTGTCTGACTTGATGATTCACCCTTGTAATTTTTCTAGTAACTGGCAGCTTTCTGTTGCCAATTATTTAAATATCAAAATAATAATAATATATTTGCCTAAAGCAATAAAAAGCAATAAAAATCAGAGTTGGCAGTTATTACTTATATTATAAAAATTTTGATGCAGAGAGTTCATCCAATTAGCAAAAGAATAAATTAGCTAAGAGGTATGCTATGAGAAGTGTTTAACACTGTTTTCATTTAGATCATACTCGTGCTCAAGTCCAAAAACAAGTAGTGAGAGTGACAGGGATCCACTTTGTGGGTCCTGCCATCTGGCAGCGCATCCCTTGGAAGAGCCACGGCACAAGCAGACGCTGTTGAGGGAGACCAACTTCTTCTGTGAGGGGCACAGAGGGGAAAAGAAGAGCCAGATGGGGGGGCTCACTGGGCTGGAAGGCATCTTCTCCCAAGCACAGCGTCCAGGCTTTTTTTGGTTTCCCTTAAACCACACCAGCCATTCCAGGCCGCCTCTGCTCGGCACCAGTAGCCAGAGGCGAAACAGCTGAGTGGAAAGTTCTGGGCAGTGGTAAGAAAGTAAGGGAAATGCAGATAATTTAGAGTAAATAATAAAGGTAACAGGTAATTCCATTGCTAAATGCAGTAAGAGACTGTTTGCTTACCAAAGGGAAGCTGCTGCTGCAGACGAAATTAAGGAAAAGGTAATTAGATGCACTAAGAAACAGAAGGAGAGTGTTTCCTGGCGATGGAGAAAGGCGGGCAGCTGGTGTAGGGAAAGGAGAGAGTTGCCAGCTGCCTTCCAGAGCAGGAGAGACAGACAGCTGAAGCCCAGGCAGAGGAAGGCTTGGGTTAATATTTTTACACAAGGAACCCAGGAAAAGAATAGTTCCTGGGGTTTCCCAAATTCAGACTGCCTCACCAAACAGACCAGCACAATAAGGGCAGAGGAATGTAATGATGGAGTTGCTGGAAAGGAACTTGCAACTTCACAACACACACTTGGGGGATTTTACTTTAGACGAGTTTAAATGTGAGCCCCAGATCAAGCGTTCCCACTTCGGCAGTTCAAAGGAAAGCTGTCCCATAAATCTTCAGTTTCCAGAGAGCAGATAGTTCAACTGGATGCTCTGAGAAACACTTCATCATCCTTTTGTCTGTCACACATGGCAATGCTAGATGGCAGGGACAGTGACATGAATCTCCCTTATAAGACTCATCTACGGAGTCAAGCCTTATTTCTGTTTCTCTTCCTGTTTCTGCTCGGTGTCCCTCTGTCCGTGCTTACACAAAAGCGCCACCAAAGTCGCCTACCTATTCTGATCTTGCACCACTATTGTTGCAGCCACCAATATAGAAGGAGATGTGACCCTACTCCATCTATGGTCGTTACTCCATAAGGACAGCCCAGATGAACTGACTTCAGACCTCATAGAGGCACTTTAGTCTCAGGAAGGAGATACACTTAACGTCTTTTAGGAGTCTCTATGACCACTGCTGCTTTGCCTCTAGTCTGACACCACCTGGAGGTGTCAAGAACCTCTGGATGGGACTCCACCACCCTGGGACATAGGACAACACAGACTAGTCATGTAGGACATTCAGATGCAGAAACAGTCAAAGCCTCCTGCCATGAGCTGGCACCATGATTTCACTATCCTCAAAATAGATTTTAGGTGCCTGTAATTGTGTTCAGTTACAGTACAGGCTGGCCCAGTGTGGGCAAAGCCATAATAAAGATCTATGTTTCTTAAGGGAGAAGCTTCTTATTCTTGCAAGCTTTAGCAAACTTGCATATTTATTTTAACGGACTTGGGTTTTCTAATTTTACATTGCAATTTTAAAGTGAATAGCCCTGCCATTGCTTTATTTCACCTTTATAATCCTGCATTAAAATGCTGTTAACGTTAATAATGAAGTCTCTATTTTCTTCCAAATTAAATATTTTACTTTGCAAATATCCATTTTTGCAGTACTATCAACCAGTCTGCAAGCACAGCAAGTTTTCTCTTTTGACTAGGATATACCAGAATCATTGCAGAGCTTGGTTAATTGACACTGAAATTATTTTTCCCTCAGCACCTCCGCTAATAACTGGGTCTCTACTGAACATCTTTATCAGTCACTGACAAATGCTTGTTAACATGCATATGCAGTGAATTACAATGAGTAGCCTGGAAAAATCATTTTCATAATTGAGTAGCTGTTAGGAATTACATTTTCTTAAACAGAAACATAAAACTGGAGGAAACCTCCACAGTCCTCTAGTTCAAACTCTTGCTCCTGAGCTACCCACAAACAAGATTGCTGAAAAACTGAAGTACTATTACTATGGCAACATGGGCCACAACACTAAGTAAATCTTGCTTCTCACAACCAGACATGCAGACAAACCCTCCACTCTCTGAGGACTCCCAGGTTCCAGGCTTCTACCCAGCCTACTTTAAATTCAGCTTTCTTGAGCATAATTAAACCCCACTCTGTTTACATACACTCACATGTGCTAGAATAAGGTGCTAAAATAAGTTCTGATATTCTGCATACTTAATTCACGTGCCACAAAGAGAATATATTTTAAAATGACAGCGTTTTCTTTCAAGATCACATTGTGCAATATCAATAGGATGGAATAAATCAAAATAATACAAGGTAAGAAAAAAACCAACCAAAACACAACAAAAAGCCCTATTCACCTAACAGCTCAGCAGGAGGTAGAACATCTCCTCTCTTCCAAGCTTAACATAAAGAATTCCTCACCACTTTTTCTTTCTTTCAGAAAGCGTGTTCACTCCTCCCAGATCTTCTTACAAAAGATGTCAGAGAGACTCAGATCCATATCTCCAGATCTGGCCAGACACAGCATTCCCTAGAACATATTCCCCCACACGGAGCAAAGCACCAGCGGTCCTGTCATCAATCACAGATGCAGGGAAAGTAATATAAATATGCTTATTTCTAAACCTGATAGCTTGTTGATACTTGAAGAGAGATAAATCACTCTACGTGTACCTCAAAGTGTTCACTTACAATGAAAGCATTAATAATTCCAATAGTATATAAAAAGAGCTATGCAGAAGGCTATTTACCTATCCCAGGGTATGGGAAGCAAGAACTAATACAATGAACAGTTCAAAATCTCCAAGAGGCACAATAAACTTCAAAGCCATAAAATACTGTTGGAGAAAAATGTGGAATCACACTAAGATCTTGCGAACTAAAGCTGTGAATCCATACACATTCCACTCCTCCGCGGATAGTAGCCCCAGGCTACTGTATTTCTGAAAGGAAGTGTCTGTGTAGGGATTTACAAATTAACTTCACTTGATTTTTGAAAACTGCCATTCATCATTGCATGGTGTTTTCAATGAGGGCAGGCAAAGAAGCTAAAATGCTTCAGCTGAAGCCAATAAGTATTTGCTAACTTGATACTGATGTCGATTCCAGGGTGGAGAAAAGCCTGGAAATTAAGGATCATAGTAGGCCAACTTCACAAGGATTTTGAAGAGAACACTGTTTTCTTTCTGACTTTTAAAACTCCTTTCTGCTACTTGAATTTTTACTAGAGCTTCTTCTTCCTCTTTGCTTATACTAAAGACATTGCATTCTAGTTCCTTCCCTGTTGACAGATGCTGATAATCTCTAGCAAGATGGAATAAATAGAGTATAATCTTGATATCTGCCAATTTGAGCAAAAAAGAACAGTTTTGCAGTTGTTCCCACTTTGCCTTTCAATGCACCACGATGAAGAGACACCATTAACAATACTAAAGTATTTTACCCATCTAGGAAATAACTATAGCTTAGAAAGTGAGACATTTGATCCATTTAAAAAAATAATATGCACACAACATGTTTCTTCGATACAATGTGCACTTGTAACTCCTGGTAGGCCCCGAGTGCTCCTGCACGCATGAGCATGAGTAGGAATGTCTTCTTTCAAAATAAACACTAGAAACTTGGGTAATAAATATATAGTTATCATCTGGATAAAATCAGATGCCTAAAATCTTAGTGCCTCTGAGTATAATTATAGCAATAAAAGTATTGCTGACTGATGAAGAAATGTACTATTTATGCTGCAGGGACTGCAAATCAACACTTCTTTATACTCAGCCAGTTAAAAAAATCCAGTCTGCATTATAAAACTTCATTGGTATATAAAATAATTCACCTCTGGACTGCAGTGATTAATCCTGGCTTTCTTTTCCTGTATTATCTCTCTCCTATGATTTATATTATTGTCAGGGTAATAAACTCATCAATTCAAGATAATACTTGGTCTTTACTGGATAAAACATGTTTATATAAAATGCACATTCATTGTCCTAAATCACATCTTTAAGGTGTCTTTCATATGTAGTAAAACATTGTCTCAGTAGATTAGAGCAAATATTTCCAAACATGTCTACAAAGCACAACCCTCAGAAATCTCCTATCTTATTTTAAAATCATATCTTTAATCTTATTTTGCTCACTATATCCCTGGAGTGAATATTAAAAAAGGTCTATTTTACAGTTGCCAAGTGGGGATACATCATCTGAACTGCAAATTTAAATTTAAATGCTTTAGATCTTCTAGAAAGATTAAAAATGTGAGTAGTGTTTTCATCTATATTTATGAAGTACTTATTGATAGAGTTTCCAAATTCTGTCGGTAGGGGTAGAAGGGCCTTTCCTCATTCAGAGATGCCATGGATATTGCAATGCCTTTCCTACTGTGGGCAGTGGTCTACACTGAATTCAGCCAGTTAATAATTAATTTTACATTAAGTCATTTTTTGAGAAAATAGAAAGGAAACATACTGTTCACTGTATCCATTTTCTATTTTAAAACATAAACATTCACTCCATAAAATACAAAGACTGGGGCTTGGACTAGATGACCTTTAAAGGCCCCTTTCAACTCAAACAATTCTATGATCCTATAAAATGTCAGAACTCCAGTAATTAAGGTTTCTCTGTGCAGCCTATTTCAAGATACTTTTACATAAGGCATTTTTTTTAATACCCTATGATGACTCAACTTTTTCGCCCCACAAGACCCATTGGGAACAGACTACTGGAGACTATTAGGGCTGGCAAAATGATCGTGGACCCCATGATCTACTCTCCCTGTGCCATGAAGAGCTAACTTGACTGCTGCTGCCCTGCTCCCAGCAGTGCTCACTTCTGTCTTGCCTTTCCTCTGTCCCTCCAGTTAAAATGTCTCTTTACCCCTTTTATCCTCTCTTCTTGACACCAGGTGCCCAAGCTGAGGGGGCACCTCTGTGAGCACACAAAAATCATTCTACCCCACCTCAACTATCAACTAACAGCACCAAATGGGCGCAATGAGCTGCAAAGGATTCCTGGGAGGGGGGGGGAAGGGGTGGGAAACACAAACCAGAGCCTGTGTGGGGTCTATTCAGAGGCTTCGTGGAAGTGAGAGCCACAGGGAAAGCTGGAACCCCAGAACAATAAAGCATGCTCAGCACAGAGGAATGTTGGAAAATTTCAGGGCTGTAGTTTTCACTAGAATCAACAGTGTATGTACAAGAGAGAATGTTTATATAGCTGATCACTTGGCTAAATCCGGATTAACGTTTACAGGAAAAGAGGAAAGATATTCCTAATGTTATGGTGACGCTCCCTACCATGATGCAGCTTACCTTCCTCATTAAAGAAAAGTGGGAAAGAAGAATTTGAAATAAAATTTAATTCATTTACTGTATGTCGCAATCCCAGCTTAGCTCATGGCTCAGACTGGAAGTAGCCTGCATCAGCACAGACTCCATCAAGGATCCCTACGAAGGAATCCAGGACATTTTGTGATGGCTCCACAGGAGGTGGCGATAATCTGACACATAAGAAAGTGTACACCTCATGAACGTAAGAGAAGGATTTTCAGCACTTTTCACAAAACACAATGTCAGGACAGGCTACGAGTGTTTGCCAAGTAAGTGAACAAACCACACAGCTCCAACCACACTGCACACACGACATCTGCTTTCATCTGTGAAGAGAACTATAAAGTTCTTCTCACAAACTATACAAAGAACATTCTCCTCCTAATTGGAGAACCATCTCTATGCACAGCCAAGAGAGTTTTTCCTAATCTTACCCAACAAAAGTATCCTACACTTAAGTGAGAAAGCTTTTGGTCGGTTTTACATTAATCTTGTACTTACCTCGGTTACCAAATAAAGTGAAAACCTAGAGATAACATAAATTTAGACTAAACAGAATGGGTAAGGACACCAACTTGCTTACAGTGCTCACTAAAGCTTCTAGAAATAATAATCATGCTGCCACCAATGATAAAATCACTGTAACACAAATTGCCCATTGGACCAATACCACAGGAGTGTATTAGCCAAGTCTAATTAACACCAAAGCACCCAGTGATAAAGCTTATGCTAGAAATTAGCAGACTCTGAGCTATTCCGCCCAGTGTTCCCACCACAAGTGATGTGATCTTTCACATCCCTAATTTTCCTGGCAGGTATTATCTTAAACGGAGCGATACTGCTTCTAGAAAGCACTTCTTACTTGCAGGTCTTGCATGGCTACAGCATGTGGGAAACCAGCCCCACCCCCAGTTTGAGAAACACTCATATTCTGGAAAATTCCCTGAACTTTTTCCTGCATCTATATCAAATATTTAATAATCTGAATTGATAATCTGAAAACACTTTGATGGTTTCACCAGTGTTACTGCTTATTTAGGAAAAACTCTTATTGTAGAATAAAGTTTCTGTTCCATTTTTAATATGAAGAAAAAGCTATCTTAGGTCTGCCCTGTTGTAGCACTTTAGTCTGTGATGGACTTTGATCTGAGGCAAGAGAACATCATTTTCAAGAGGCAACATGAAAAAACATCTTGATTTGCAAAATAAGATGTTAGTGTGATTTGGGCAGACAACTGGAGGAGAAAAAGAGGTTGCTTTTCAATAATAACCCTAAACATTTCTGTATGTCTGTGTGTTTGCAAAGATACTGCTCTTGTCCCACTTAACCAAGAATATGTAGGCGGTAATTAGGCACTGAGCCAGTGAGCCTCCAAGCAGTTTCTCTTAACGCTGTAACATTAATTAGTACAAAATATGTCCTTGCTGAATAGAAAGGGAGAACAGCCTAATTCATACCAGAAAGAATTAGAAGAGGAAAAATGTCCAGAGTTAATTACATAACATTTTTTGTCAAGCAGTGAAAAGCTGCAATGGATGGGTATATAAAATAAATACACGTTTCAGATGACCTATATCAAGTCACATGTGCAAGATGTGTAAAGATACTCCAACCAACACTGAAAGAAGGCAAAAACAGTAACATTCACTTGCACATAGAATAGAGGAGGCTGGTAATTTTTTCCCTCTCTAATTTCTAGCTTTCTATGTATGAAGCAGAGAACATTATCAGCCACTGATTTTGTTCAGCACTGAACCCTCAACATCTCTTTCAGAAACACACAAGTTTCAAGCTCTTACAGACAGAGTTACAAGGAGGTGCTGGCACAGAAGACCATACCTGCTTTTCCCCAATTAGAAAGTTTCAGCAGCTACTTCCTCACACCGCTGAATTTTATCCCCCACTCTCATTCTTGGGATGAACTATTTCAGCAGAGATACCAGTGTTTAGGGAAATTATTTTATCCAAGTGATAGAAAGCCAAGTTGTTCCAATTTGGGCCTAAGGAAGTGGTGTGGACATGGTACCTTGTAGCAGAACTGTGACCAGTCAGAGAGCGGTGGAATTAATGAAAATGAAGCAATCATCTGAGTTCACCAGGCCAATTGTTCAAGAAGCTCTAGAAAAACCAGAAGAAACACCAACACATTTGCTTCAGTTTCCCGCCTGGTCAAACAGAAAGTACCAAGGACAGACTCCTCAACTTCTGCCACTGCGTTTAGAAACAAAATTTAGGATGTTTCATCTCTGCTCTGGGTAACCGCATCACGTTTTCCTCACTTGTCCCATACCTTACATAACTAGGACTTAGAACTCCAAAAGTTATGTCACTATGTAACATATACATCTAGTAGAGGAGGAGGGAAGATGTTTTAATTCTAATTTTTTTAGCAATAGAATACGGAAAAGTTGCACGAGAACCACAAGAAAAGGAGCTTCACCTCAACCCAGACAGGGTGATCCCTGAAAGAAGTAATTTACCTTGTACAGAAAGAACTAACAGCCCCTATTCTTCCAATGGCAGAACACAAGAGGGAAGGTTACTCTCAACTTCAGAGGAAACAGCAAATGCTGTCCCTTTTGAAAACACAACAATTTTGGTTCATAAACTCCATGAGCTTGTGTTGATAGGCCGTAACTCCATGGAGTAATCTTTGTGCCCTGAACACAGCAAGCACAGAGCACGCTCTGAGGACAAAAATGTGAATCTGAAAAAGGGAACTGCTATCTGATCTAGTCAAAGGAAAAGCTCTGAAGCCATTTTACCTCATTTTTGATGATGAAAGATCTCACAGGCCAGGGAGAAGCTTCTAAAATCCCACAACTCAGGAAGTGATGTCCATAAAGGTTTGTGTAGTCAGGCTTACAAAGTGTACTTCATTCTACTGCTGTCGTTTAAATAGAAACCTTACCTTATATCTCTTTCTCTCAGATGTTTGGCTACAAATTTTGCCTACAAAATTTAACACCTGGTCTGATAAATTTAAAAACAGAACACTGGAATTAAATACACGAGGGAGAGATACTTCAGCATGGATCTTCGTAAGCGTGGAAAAACTGAGTCAAGGAAAAAGTTGAAGGCAGAAGCTCTGCCAAAACTGAGCCTTCAAGCTGCTGCCAGCACCACACAGGTTGAATGAAACCCAAATGTAAACAATCATATATTTTAAAAGAGTCTGCATGGTGGAAACTTCAGAGATTAAAACAGTTATAAATCAAGCAGATTTATTTAAGCACATTGTGAAGTAATGGGCTCTGCCGCTCAATACAAAGTATGACTTTTCTGAGCTGGTGAGAAATTACACTTGGAATATATTTAAAATATTATTTAGGCGGATGAATAAAAAATTGATTTAAGAAAATGACTGCTCAAAGAATGTTTTAAAATCAAGTATAATTTGGCAGATGCTGGAAATTCTATAATGGTGACTTTTTCAGCTTTTTTAAATCCAAGCATATAATAGGAAAATGACTTTCAAAATAACTTCACAACAAAATTCAGATGCAAATCACTGCCCATGGAGGTTTCCTATGACCTACATGCCTGTCTCTGAATTACAGTATTTTTTTTATAAAATATAAACGTACCTCATTCTACATCTGTTAATCCTAACTTCATGCATTTCTATGTTTTCAGAGAATATTCATAGTAGAGTTCCATTTAGCTTCAAATACTGCACATCTCACACCATCCTGAGATATGAACCTGTCTTCAAACCCAGATGTTCCAACACTTACTTAGATAAAAGGCAGCAGAAACGTTTAGAGACTTAACATTACTGTGTTGAAGTTCCCACAAGATTAGTTCCCGTTGTCTTTAAATGCTAAAAAGCAAATAGCTCTCAGCAACCAGAAGTGAGCAGCAGAATGCACTCCAAGATTGTTCTGGCTTTGTCCTTGGTGAAGAGAAGTAAGTATTTACTGGCTGTAAGTGATTTTTTTTTTTTTTTTCTTTTTTTCTGGCTTAGTGGTTGGCTACATTAGATGCTGCTTGCAGCAAGGTTTGTGAGAGGCTTGGTACAAATATGGGTCAGCAATGCTGAAGAAGGAGGGAGATATTGGTACTTTTGCAGGCAGTAACTGCACAGATAACATGAGGGAAATGGCTAGATGAGACACCATGGCTGACAAGGGCACAAGAGCATGCTCAGAGCTCATAGACATCAGGGGAGCTCACATGAGAATATTCCTCTGTGGTCTCTCTATAAAGAGGGATGCATAAGATGAAAGTGATACCCACACAGCAAAAAGAAACGCACATTGAAGCTGAAAGATAGTCAGTATGCTTGAAATACGTTGGGCTTGAAATCTCAGAAGGAAAGACTCAGCTAGGACATGAGGTTGTGGCTGAAGAAAGAAGTAAAAAAAGCCTGTCTAGACGAGACAAAATTTGCCAACATCTGCTGAGTAACAAACCCATGGTGATGGGCCACAAGAGGAGCAGGAAGATCCACAGAAGCATGGGACAATAAGCAGAGAAAGAAAAAAGGTAACAGGAGAGAAACAGAACTAAAGGATAGGTTTCGTGTCTCATCAAACAGAAAAGAAACAGGTCAAAATATAAGAAATCTTGTAAGAAGGATCAGGTAGCGCAGCTCGACCTACAAGAAGAATGAAGATCCTGTTTTCCAAAAAAGCAGGATAAAAAGCCAGTAAGGAGGAGGGCAACATTGCAGACTGAGGGAGAAAACAGACAGAACAAATTGCAGATGAGGGAGCAGGGAAGAGTGAGGAAATCAAACCAACACAAGAAACAATGTTTTGTATTATATTTTGAATTTAGAATACAGATCTGTCACAGCGTGGATCAAAGCTAAGGAAGAGAGCCTGGATTATATACTGAATATAAAACACCAAAGGGACAGAAATGGAAACTACATAATGAAAAATTGAGGAAACTTGTTAAAAAGAAGGTAAATGAGCCGTTAAGAGTATTAAATCCTCACAGGAAATATGGAAACTAGTAAGGGTGACCATATTGAAAGCACAAAGCCAACGGACACTGCCCTTGGGGGAGGCTCGAGTAAGGGCAGTGGTAAAGTTAAACAGTGGGACAAGAGAGGTTATAAGAGCAAGAAAGCATCCTGCAAAAAGATGCAGACATGCCCAAACAGAAAAAAAAAAACCAGAGGATAATAAATTTTGGCATAGTAAATATGAGAACACAATAAGGCAAACAAACAAAAAAGATTTTGAAGAGAACTAGCAAAAAAGAATCAAACCCAACGACAAATCTTTCCTCGCACACAGCAGAAGCTTGACTTTCTGTAGGGCCAATCGATAATCAATGTGTGCAGTGAGAGCTCAGGAAAGGCACAGCTACTGCGGGGAAACTAAATCAATTCTCTGAAGTCATGCAGGGAGATTCACAGGCTGGATCTCCTCTTTGTTAACAGCCAAATAACCTGTAAAATTGCCATTAAGTGTACAAGAGGTATGGAAGAAATTAGAGAGAGGAATGTAACAAATCCTCAGGACTGTATGGCATTCACCCAAGAGTTCTAAAGCTCAGCTCCTAACAATGCTGCATAATCTCCGGTTTAAACAGTTGCCTTACGAGGCAGGGCTGGGTGGCAGTAATTGCCAACTCAAAACAAGAAAAATCTGGAAAGATACAGAGAGCAACAGAATAGAAAGGCTGAAGTCTGTATCAGGCAATTTAACAAAGAATGAAAAACTGGATAGCAACAGTGGGCATCAAGTTAAAGATCACAGTAGAGTCAATGCGTCTTTATTTTGAAGTTTCACTTTGCAATCAAATTGGGTTTCCTCAAAGGAGCAGGGGACAGTTGGCTGAATTTACTGGGATTTCCAAGACATTCAAGAAAATTCCTTGCTAAAGTTTTTTAAGAAAACGAAGGAGTCATGATGTAAGACAGAATTCCTGGCACAGATAAATACTTGCTCAAGAGGCAGAGTGTAAAGGGTAGGAGGAAAGGGTCAGTTCTTAGAACAGAACCTGAATAGTTTCAGTGGGATGTGTTACAGGATTTATGTTGTTCAACACATTCATAAATGAACTAGAAAAAAATATCCTGGATAAAAAAAAAAAAAGAAAGAGCTCTGACATTTCCATGTACTTCTAAAAAATGTTTACAATTTATTCCTCTCTAATCCAAATGCTTTCATTTTTGCCTACAACTACAGGCTCTTCTGAATTTTAAACAAGAATAGGCAAGAATATTCCCCAAAAAATCTTTTACATGTCATATTTTTCCCTTTGATTTTGTTTTAAATGAAGATTCTATCATTAATCATATAAATGACAAAAGGAGATAATTTGAATGTAGAAAAAGAATTACATACCTTATATTGGATAAGGAGACCATAAACCAAAATATTTTTCTTTTTCACTTCCCCTGCAAATTTCTTGATCCTAATTATTTCTTCCATCCCAAAGCTGACAGAAATATTTTCTGAAATATCCAAGTGTACCTGCAAAGGAAAAAATAAGGAAAAAAAAAAACCAAACTAATCCATACTGTGTTATTTTCGACTGCCTGTTTTTAGTATCTCATTTATAGGCTAATAAATGATTTTCTTAGTTAGCTTCTGTTACTATTAAATTTCACTACTTATAGAATTGGTGACATGAAAATTATTTTTTTCAAAGCACAGTGAAAGCAATATGCCAGAACACGTCAGAACACAATATTCAAACAACGTATTAAAAATATTTCGTTAACTCAGAAAACGAACAACATTCTTTTGTAAGCTCTAACTTTCACAGAGTATTTTTTTTTACTACCTGGATACTACAGAAGTACAGGTGTTGTTCTTAAGCATCTTAAAAGTTTTCAAAATAGAACTGCATTTTTTAAAGATTTGTCTTGAATTTGCTCCCTTTTCAGCACAGCATATTAGTTGCCTAAACTGGATTCATTTCAGGTAACACTTCAAGTTTAAAAAGCAGAAACTACTTCAAAAGAAGGTGGGGATAGGATGGGCAGGGAAAGGCAGGTCTTGTATCCACAGGGATGCTGCACAAATGTGATGGGTCTTACAGGACCTGAATGGGTATCTCCAGGGAGGTATCAACTACCTCAACCCTTTCCCAAGGCCGACACATTCACCAGTTCAACCAGTTTTTACTTTACAAAGCTTCTATTAACTGTAGAAATAAAAATTAAGGACTGTGATATGTACATATGAAGTTTCAGCATCAATTAATAGCAGAAATACCTTTGCCCTTAAATGAAAAATTTTTCTGGCTGGATGATTCCATCAATATAAAACTTTGGTGTAAGTACTACAGGGAGGTGGGAGTACAGAGGTAGCCCCAAGATCTGTGCTTGGGAAAACTATGTCAAGTTCCCTTTGCACCTTTTGTTCAACTTATCCTAACAGTAATAGGTTTTTACTCTTGTAACACTTTCTAAAAAGCTGTTTATGTCTGAATATGCACAGAATAAGTGCATATTCACCAGAAGCAAAGCTGTTGCCTTCTGCTGCACAGGCAGAGATTCATTTTTAAACATTCATCATTTTGTCATTTTTTTATCCATAACAAGGTTAAGTACTGCTCATTTACTGCTATTTACAAGACATTTTAAAACTTCCTATTTTAAGAGAACACGACCTAACGCTTGTTTACCATTAACCTGTGCCACAGCTTTAAAAAGAGATTTTTCCCAAACTTTCTTCTGTACTGAAATGCAAATAATGGCAACTAGAGAGCTGAAGTACTAGAACTCCTTTCTTCCTAACCCTAAGTAGTAACAATACCTACTAAATCACATCCATCCGTAGCACCCACCAACACGGATATGTATGAGTCAGAAAAGCAATGTTTATAAAGATGCTTTTAAATATGATTCTTCTGGTTATAGCAGACCTGGAGAGGATACTCGTTTGATGCAGGCAAACAGGAGCATGAAGTTTACCTCTGTCCTTCCTATTTCTCCTTTAACATCACTCTTCCCTTTTCTGCTATGCCCAGGCACAACACCCCAGTTGCTGCTTCAACTTGCAGACGCCACAAAAAAAGCTCCAGGATGAAGGACAGACTGAAATCTGTGGCAATTTATCATTGGGAATGTGGACAGAAGTCATCGTGTCCAGTGGAAGCACATCCTTTTAGTGGGATAATTTTCCCCAGAGTGGTTAAACAGACAATCTGGCACAATGGTAACACCTGTCATTTTTACAACTAGAGAAGCCAAATATCAGAAGGGGAAAATAAAACTGATTCTTTTAATTATCAGGTTGCTTCAAAAAAAGTGACACGTGTCCTGAAACCAAAGAATAGACAAGGACATTAAAATTACACAAAAGCTTGCATTAGGCTGCTCCTGATGATGAGGTAAGACTGGAAGCAGTTGGTTGCCCTCCTCATTTATCCTTTCAATTCTTCACTACCAGCAGCAGTTTTACTTTTGAGAGTGGAAAAGAATAATGTGAAACTCTTGAAACAGCTTAAAACTAGTCTAACATCTAAAAGTTATTCCATTATATACTTTCTACAGCAACTTACAGGAGTTACCTACCAAAATAAGGACAACTGGGTATAAGAGAGGAATATTTGACTTTTCCAACATATCCACTAGTTGCTGGGTTTCTTGAATGACACACTTTTTATCCTAAATGAAAAAAATGTTTAGAATTACAGAAAATATCAAACAATGACTTCATAAGAATGGAATTCAAAGATCTGTTATTCACCAAAAGAAGATACATAATTTTTGGGTTTTTTTTTTATTTGCCCTTAAGAAATATATACGTGTGTTTGTGTGTGTACACATATGTAGATCTGTATATAAAACCAAGTTTAAGTGTCTTCACTCATGTCAGATATAGTTCACCTTAAGGTTTTTTGTTCCCATCCAGGGACCCAGGCACAGATTGCATGGCACACGTGTGTCCAAAATGGGAAATAGAAATTTAGACTATGTTAGCGATGCACAGTTAGGTGCATCGTTAGTCAACACTTACAACATACCTCTTCTTGAGACAATTCACTTCAATACAATATCTACGAAAGGAAATTTTAAACTACTTTCACTTGCATCCCTCTTGTTCAAGAACTGATGGCTGCTTTAATAACATAGTGATGGAAGTGCAGAACCAGGAGAGAAAGAAGGGACCAGTACCTCAAAGGTCTAGTTCAGTGCACATCAGAAACACCAAACATTGGAATGGATACACCAAGAGGATAGAAACTATTGAAATAAACTTATTAGTAATGGTAAATAATAATTACATAAGTGCAACACAAAAGCATGCAGCCTTATTACTTACATTTACGCAAACAAAATTGTAGCACTGTCCTGAAAGGATGTTTCGTAGATGGCTATCGTTTTTGCTTAGAGCTGTTGATACAGCTTCAACCTGATTAAAAAATATAATAATTAGTATATCACCAAATTGACTTCAGCCTTAACTACCTGCTAAAGCCTCCACCATTATGGCAGAGTTTTTTCATTCAAATTATTTAAAAATGGCATACTATTTCCATTATGAGAATCGGGTGACTCAACAGTGCAACCTGGAGTCCAACACACTGAAGAGTTGTCTCCAAGTTTTTGCTGAAGCGTACTGCGAGGGGGAGCCACTCCAGAAACAGCTCTGGAACTATCAGAAACTGGCTAAAGACGTTCAACTGTTTCCAGCGATAAAACACTGTTCACAGGATCAACACAATCTAATGATTTTGGATCTCCAGTTCTGAGAAAACCTCTGTAATGCCCTATTACGTAGATATATTGTCTTCATACAACTAACAAAATAAATAAAGTACCTATGAATAGGCGTTCCAAGATTCTGCATATGACAAAACTCACTTAGAATTTCTCCCGAAAAGCATTTCCTCAATGAATATTTTAAAGTAAATAAGAGACATACTTATTTTCCAACCATTAACTACACCACCAGCTAAGAAATTATCTAAACCTAATTAAAATAAAAAGTAGATTCTACTGCATTATCATCTTCAGGACTGCCTTCAGTAGCACAGTAAACTAGGTAATGGAAGGGGAATTGGTTCCCTAGGAGAATATAACACTTTGAAGCCAATTTTAAAAAGTTGAAAATATGGCCAAAAAAAAGTATTCATGTTGTTTCTGTGAAATGAGAAAACTTCACTGTTCCAGTGCTCTAATAAGCTTTATTTCTGCCTCCAAGACATATTATATATAGTAGCAAACAACAGAAGCAAAACACTGCTGGGTTCCCTCAAAATGTCACTTAATCCACAACCCAACAGAAGTACCAAAATCAACATTTCAAAAGGCTTTGTGCTCTTACCTAAAACTGTACTTGTTTATTTCTGTAATACTTGGGGAGCTAACTTATTTGCAAAGGAAGGTGGTTTGAAAGCCCAAATTGATATTTATGCATTAAAGATTTCAGAACCATTCTGGGCCTCAAACAGCTGACATTTAATATTTAAAAAAAAAAAAAAAGTAGAAATCACAGAAGGCAGGAGTTACTTAGAATACTTCAAACATGCAATACTCCAAGACCCTTCTGGCTTGAACTTCTGCAAAAGTCAAGTCAGAAATCCCCAGTACCTTCACAACTGTGCACATACTCAGATGAGCAGAAGCACATTGTATGCCAGAGTCTTTTCAGAAAGTAAATGGAACAGGGCTTGAGGGAGAAGGCCTAGAGTTTTGGGGTTTTTTTTCTCCTGCAATATTACAAGATGATGTAGAGAGAGAGATATTAATTCAGATGATGCCTAATTATTCCTGGACATTTGAAAGTTAATTTAGTGTACTGGAGTTTTGATTTAACTTGAACAACCAAAGTTTAACGTCTAAAATGTTAAAATATCGAGGACAGGGCCAGTTACTTTAAATTTCAAATAATATGTACTCTCCTGAATGATCCCCAATTAGTGTCTTCTTTAGACTGATTACCCTCCAATTACTCCTTTGAAAAGGCCCAGCTTCAGCCCAGTACATTTAAAGTGCTTAAATTAATTGTTGTGTTGAACAGAGCCAAATCTCTCTCAGGAAACCTTTATTTTTGAACAGCTATTTCCCGTCTGTTTCTCTGGGTTATAAAAAGATGTGATATCATCACATTAGACATAATTAAGAATCATCCCAAGATCAGTCAAGATTTAAGGAATTACCAAATGTTAATCACCTTTGGGAAAATGAAAATATGTGATATTTCTTTTAGTAGCCATAACAAAACAGGAAAAGACAGTTACATGTGAGTAGAAAATTCCATCAATGTCCTATGGCAAAGGCTTCAATGCGCATTCTCTAGGAGTGAAATTTACCCCCCCACCTCTCCGCAAAAAGGCTGATTCATTTGACTTTGCACTCGTAGCTCTGTAGGAACACAACTTACTCTCTAATTCATTCAGACTTTAATGCGGACATCAAAGTAAAAAAAGCATTTCCTCTCTAACATATTTGCAACAATTTGGGTTTACTGAATTCCTAAAATGTAAAGAAAATGGCCTCTCTGTTGTCTGGATCTAATTTCTCCTCTAATCTAATATATAAATTTTAAGAGGATCTGTAAGATCTCTCTCTACAGCATAATTGGGCAGAAGATGCTTCTCTCTTGGTAACTTCCACACCTGGTGTTAATCCCCTGTAATAAACACTGCAGTGACAGAGGAGGTCTCCGTTTCTGTATTCATGTTATTTAGACCATTTGTGAAGAGTTGTGGCTCCCAGAAACATTAAATTAATCGTACAGTTTACAGCTGTAGAGTTCTACTTACTTTTATTTGGCTTTTCAGAGATTCATGAAGGAGTAAACCTACTTGTGCAACCGCTTCCCTCACATCGGTAAGAACACAAACTTGTTGTGATAGGTTGTCTGTGATGAAGAAACAAACCTTACTATTTCATGCAAAGATAAAGCAATCAAAATTACTAACGTAGGAAACATTATCTTCAATTCATAATAATGCTGTCTCCTGACAGAATCTTTTCAACACCTGCAGATTTAATTTTAAGACGACCTATTTCAAGGAACAGTTACTAGACCTATGTATTTTATACAACATACTTCTTAAATACAAAATTCAAGATATTTTATATGATTTTGTACAACATGAAAACACCACATAAGGCCTGTCCCCAAAACCCATTCAAGTAAGGGACTTCAATGAAAAGGTGTTTGTTCAGGTCCAATCTACTGACACTAGATGACACCCAAGGAAATGACTTTTCAAAATCTTCATACCATTTATCTCTTCAACAGATCACTAAATGCTGTGTAAGCAATACTGAGAAAAGCAAAAAAACCCAGGAGGCAACAGATAGCTTAAATGGTCTTCCCAATAATATATACTCCATAATATTTAAAAAAAAAAAAAAAGAAAGAAAGAAAAAAGATACTGTTGAGGGAGACCACAGATATAACTGTTCTCCTCAATATAAAAAAAAAAATTGCAGTGACAAAGATCTTGGCACAGGGAACACCTTAGACCTTTTACTGGTGAGGGAAAAAATTGAAATATCTTGTTGATACCACGAATAATCGTTTCAAGCTATTGGCTGATCCACTCTGTCAAGCAAAGACTTCAGAAAATTAGTATTCTCTCATGTCATTGACTACAGTTTCAGGATTCAGCGAGCATTTTCCTTTCTTTCCAAGTCTGGAACTCTCACTTCTACTTCAGGCTTTTATCCTTTAGATGTTGAATTAATATGCAGACTAAAGCATAACATTTCCGAAGTCTTTGGGGTAGCCATTCCATAAGCAGCTAGACATTTCATAAATATAAAGTCTAATTATATTTAAAGCGGACTTCAATGAGACTTCAGGGACAGAAATATACCAAACACCACCACAAAATAAATGAGTAGTGAAAGACATAAAAGAAATTATAAAAATATGGCTTAACTGCTCTTCAAACAGGCCTGAATATAAAGATACATATTTGTTGCATGTGGAAAGTTTTGGATTTTTTTTATAATTACATACCACACAATAAGTTAAATCAGATGCATTACTTTAGTAAACATCTCACTTTCTATTGTAAACTCAAAGACTTCATTATAAAAATAGATGTACAGATCTGAAAATTAATTTTAAAGTTGCTGCAAAATTAACTTTATTGGAAAGTGACTTGTGACTTTTAAACAATTTTTTTTTGTGAGCAGGAGAAGTGAATTAACCACTGAGGATCTCAAAAGATACTTACAATGCTTTTATGAATCGTGGGCATTTATTATGTCCAGTATTTACACACGGACAATGAAAATAATGGTAGCAACTGGCTTTGCATTAAGTTAGCAAGAACGGGGTGGGGGGAAGAGAGAGAGAGAACAATAAACATCTGCTTATAAACCATCACAGCCAGATGAAAGCGAGAATTAAAAAAATGCATGGCCAGTTCTCACAGGACTGGAAATCACAGGATACCACAACTGTGGGAGAAATTATCTTCCCATACATTCACTGGGCAAAGAAATATACTCAACATGCATCAAAGTTGGCTTCTACTTAATACAGAATAACTTTACAGTCTCAAATATGGGTCAATGGGAAACATATTGAATTCATTTCTTATCAGCAGAAAGAAACTAGTGGTAGATTGAAATGAGAGAGCAAGAGCCACTTGAATTTAGTACTGTACACGGCATGCAGATACAAGATAGATGTACATCATAAACCAGACTGGCATATCAGATTTCAAGAACTCAGATTCTATGGAACTGAGTAATTTAATGAAGAAGGTCAGATTGGAGCTATTACAAAAATCCACATGTGGAAGAAGGCTGTGGAATCCAAAAAGGCACCATAACTTACCCTCAGACAGTTCTTTTCTAAAAACAAGTCAGTTATCAACAGCAACTGTCAAAAGCAACCTCACAAGAGGCTGCTCAAAGACTGCCACTATAAAAGCCCATCTCACTCCTCTCCCCAGCCCCCTTAAACCTCTGACTTCCTGGAACGTAAATGAGAAAGGAGAGAAGACTACAAAAAAAGGCAACTAAGATTTGCAGGTTGAATTTACTAAAGAAGAAAGTGAAGTTGAATAAAATGTGAAAAAACATATATTTAAATCTGGGGGGGGAAGGCAATGTCAGAGGGGAAGTTTATTGATAAAGTATGAAAAAATGGAAGTAATGATAATACACACATTGAAGAGATGCCAGGTGCCTATAAATGATCAAGAAAAACGTATAGAGGAAGTAATGAGTTCTGCTGACTGTCTGCAAAGCCAACTGTGTGCAGCATTTCATTCCCAGTTTTCAGAAGTCTCTCTGGGTGAACTCAACAGTCATCCTGGAAAGCCACATCATGGCTTTGTCACAAAGAATTTTAATACTCAGCTAACAAAATTGTGTTTTCCATCAGGCTGTTGGATAATTCAGGCTGGGAGGGACCTCAGGAGGTCTCTAGTCCAAACTCCTGTTCAAAGCAGTACCAACCACGAAGTCAGGCTTGGTCGTTCATCCCTCTACCTCCTCAGCTCTTCAAGATCTCTGAGAATGGAGGCTGCACAACCTCTCCAGGTAACCTGTTCACTGTTGGACTGTCCTCATGGTGATAGACTTATTCCTGTTACTGAGCTGGACCTTCCCTTGGTTCAGTTGTCGCCTGATACCTTTTGTCCTGCCATGGAATCATGGAACTGTCAGAGTTGGAAGGGACCTCTAGAGATCACCCAGTCCCACTCCCCTGCCAAAGCAGGGTTGCCCAGAGCACATCACTCAGGGCTGCATCCAGGTGGGGCTTGAAGGTCTCCAGAGAAGGNGTCCTTGATTATGGAGTAACCCTCCCTATAATTCATCATGTTACCCATCCACTCAGACCATATTTTTCGCATAAACTGAAAAATAGTTAAAACCTTACACTAACATATTCTGTTAGGTTAAGAATTACATTTCTCTCTCAGGAAAGGGGTAGGAATTTTCTTCATTAAGGATAGATACAGGATTTCACAATTTGTTCCATTAAACTTTCTTCTCTCTCCAACAGAAAACCTAAATTTTCAATTTTTTCTGTGCTCTTCTTTGATATCCTGAAAGCTTTAGATCACATTACTATTCAGTAACACCTGTTGCAGTCTTTATCCTAGGATCTCGCCCAAAATTATACATTAAAATGTGTGCATGTTTATGGAACTACCTTTGTTAGATAATGTATTAAGTGTATTCTAACGGCTGACTTTAAAAGTTTACCTTGAAAAGCATGCCACAAAAAAGCAGCAATTAAAATAGTATTTTGCTTGAATAAGCATCATAAATATCATATCCTAAGGAATTTATACCATAAGAATAAAAATGCATCTGAGTGGTAAACAGGTTTTAGCCTACAGACATAAATGTTTTCACTAATTGGACATACTCGCGTATACATACATTTGGTTTCTGTAAACATATGTTCATACCATGCCATTCTTGGTCTCTCATTACAATTCCTACTATTTTGGAAGCAGATCCTATTCATCAAAATACTTTTGAAGTTTGTAGTGAATTCAAAATAGTAAATTAATTTATCAGAATTCCATTTTCACTTTCTAACCAGCAATGGCTCGACTGCTGTGGAAATTTGGTACAGAGCTCCCTGGTATTTTTAGTATCTCCTAACAGAGATGTTTCTATCACTGTAAACACATGAAAAACGAACCAAGTACTGACAGGCATTTTGTTCACTCGTGCTCAACAGAACAAGTCAAAATCGCTATTCGTGTAACATAGGCAACCAAAAACACCTACCAATTTTCTCTTGCTTCATTCCACGTTTCTCTGTAGCCACAAAACCCCAAAAGGCAGATTTGAGACTGCCCCTACCCATAGTAGCATACAAGAAAGAGAGGAAGATTTTGTGGGAGAAGAGAAGGAAGAGGCTCAATTTCAGCAGCCCAACCCATTCTCAGGAGCACCTCCCTACCTCCCGGTCTATTTCCTTGCCTCCTGGTTAATGAGTGTGCCCATGAAACTGCAACCTGCCTCGACTAAAATACCTGTCCTTTGATATGCAATTGACACTGATGTCATTTCTTTTAATAAAAGGTCACGTGGCACCAAATACAGTATGTAGCTCCCAATAGTCATAAACACTTTGAAGGCATTACGATATTTTTCTTGGCACTTCCAAAATGTGTTTGTACCTACTGCAGCAGCTACTTATTTAGCCAAATGTGAGGGCAAAATATCCAATCTGCAAACACACACTCTGGTGACAAAGTTACTGAAGAAGGAGGGCCCTTGAGACAAGAAAAAGGAGAAGGAGAAAGAGTCAAATTCTAAGTTAGTTCTGCTGAGACACACCATTTAAAGTGTACATGTTGGAACTAGATTTCAAAGAAGCCTTCCTCGAGGGCAGCAATCCTAATGGAAATTTTTTAGGATGTTTTGTATTAGCCTGATCTTAACTACATTTCTAGATGAGTCACCCTTATTGTAAGATGATGTTTTCTTACTTCAAGACTATTACAAATAGGCGTGTGCCACCTTGTCTACATACTCTACAAGTCCATACCTGCTTAACTAAAGAAAAGTATTAAATTTACTGTTTATAAAACAAATTATATTAGGACTCAGACTTTCACAGTATAGTTGTAAGAGAGACTTGAGGAAGTAAGCAAATTAATAAGACATGTTTTCAGAACACAGTCTCAAAAGATAAATAACTCATTAGTCTCTTTACGTTAGTGAAGTCTTACCTTGTGTTGCCTGGAATATGAATGTTATATATACATATAAAGCTGTATGTTACAAAAATGTATGCATGCATTTACTTTTTCTTACTTTCACCTCCGTCAAGTTTAGCAAGCTGAGATTTGTCAGTTATTACATGTCATTAGGTCAGCAGTGAGAAATAGAGCTGTGCTCCTGTGAAACATTTGGGACTTGGTACATAGTTAGAATTACAGCTGTAACATAGCAGACTCTTGAAACAGTCTCAGATAATCTAATGATTAATTTCAATTTTTCAGACATCATTTAATTGCCAAACACATATTACCATAATATTTTTTCTTGTATTTAATTTGATTAATTATAGAATTATAATTTAATACATGGTCAATAGACAGAAATGTGAGAGTACCTCAAAAACAGACAGGATAGCAAAATATGTCAAACTCAACCATGAGGAACCTGTTCTGTTCCTTAGCAACTGTCTACAGGCACAAGTGTAACCTTAATACTCTAGCATAAAAATTTAAGTATTTAAAGAGCTGTTGAAGTTCATAATCGAAAGCAAAAAAATTACTATTTGAAATGAGAAAGGGAAAAGTTGGCTGAATAAGTCTCACCAACAATGAGATTTTTAATATAGCTAAAATGGATTTTCCAAATAAATCAAGCAGGTTAACAGAAAAGGTAATTGTCATTCTCTGAAGTTGAAGGAAACAGCTTTGGTGACTAATAAATATAACTGTAAATGACATGAAATTTGGAACTATGGTCATAAAATCAAATATGCATACTCAAATGTTCTTCATCAATCCTGAATTCATCCAGTGATAAAATGTGCATCCAGAAAAGTAAACTGGATCATTTAACAATACGGAAATTTGTTGTGAAGACCTGAACAGCAGTGGGGAGTCCATGTCAGTACCCTACACCCTCATTTAGCTTCTGGGACATCTCCAGGGGACTCTGACACCACACAAGGTGGCCTCCTAGAGCTGGTACCTTGCAGCCCAGCCTGACAGCATCATGCAGGGCTTCTTGTTCAGATGCTCTACGTGGCCTGAACTTGATGTCTGAATCCACCCAAGAATGTGATACAGGACTCTACTATCCCATCAAATCAAATCCTATCAAATCTACTATCCTACAAACTATAAAGTTTGTATCTTTAGACCCAACAGAATCAGCACAAGGTCCTTCCTCTCTCCAGAGACTGTGACTGAAACCCTCAGAAGAAACATTGCATGGAAACCCCTATTTTCTTGCAGAGATTGCTTCTCAACATCTAAACTTCAAGGAACTTGAAGTACAGGTTTTCATACAGACCAGGCATAGTAAAAACAGTGGTTACTGGACTAGATTTTCTGCATGCTGCCATAGTAACAGAACAGTAGATAAGGAAAGATCAATGAAGGGATTAGCCTGATTTACCACCATGAAACTCTTCATGTTTACATTGCTGGCTCGCGGACAGTTTATCATCTACCCAGATCCTTCCTCTCATAAGTGCTTTCCAGCAGATCTGCTCCTAACCTACACTGGTGCCTGGAAGAAGGACTTTTTAAAAATATAAATCAGCACTGATTTTCACTTTTATTTTTCTTTAAAGTTTGCACATCCTCAATACATCCTTAAGATCTGCTCAACTAAGTAACTCTTCAATATTCGAGTAACACCTAATGATACAGTTAAATAAATTGGCCTTTGCAAAATGTAATACAGTCTACAGTTGAGTTCAAGGAACATGGAAATGAAAATGGATGTACTTGATCCCGTAATGACTGATAAATTGGCATTAAATATTGAGAACATACATGGCAAATGAATATGAAAAATACGTAAGAAAAAGGAACGTAAGATCAAAGTCATCATAGAAATATGAGTTTGCTGAGATTTTTTCCAACTTGAATATGAAACTTTTTGTCAAGATACAATCAACGTAGTACATTCATTGAGCTGATTCATGGCATTGATATCATTTTATGCTGGCATTACTGGCTTCAGCAAGCTTGACTGACAAAGGTACAAATCTTGTTACAGCATATATTTACAAATATGGTAACAAACCAGCACATCCAAGCAGCTCAATCAGCTTTCTACATTTCCCTATTAACATTATCAGCAGAGGGAATTTTTCTTTGGAAGTCTCTGCTACATAGGTAATACTTAAAATTACATATAATACTTAAAAGAAGTTTGTACAGACGCAGCACTTGCGCAGTCCATTGGAATTAGGAACTCCTATCATGGAGGTACAGACAGATTTGCATCTTGCTAGATGAAATAAACTGGATACTGACACTGCAAAAAGGGTCTGAGAAGTGTTTGTGTGGGGTTAATATATACATATATTAATATTTAACTGCCGTTCTGACTGCAAAAACTTACTTGATTTAACTGAAATTAAGTCAGTGGGACAAGTCAGATCATCAGTTAGTTAAGTAAGGACAAGCAAAATGAGTGGTGTAACGGGATCTATATTTAGACTGGAAAAAAAGAACTTCATTTTTTCATATAATTAATTTTGCACCTCTCAAAGATTGGAAGCTTCCCTTTTTTCCACTTAACTATCATTCAAGGTAAAGTATTAGTTCCAATTCCTATTCATCAAGAAGATAAAATCATTGCTTAATTTTACATCATACTGCACCATGAAAATCCTCTTTTGCATACTGATTCATTCTATTAACTCTTTCTTGTCTTGTGAGTAATTGACAACCACAGTAACAATACTTGAGATTTTCAAATTTATGTTCAAACTGTATTGTTTTATCCAAGTAAAGACAACTGAAAATTAAATTAAAACTACTGCATACTTTTCAAAGAGCACAAGCATTTCACAATATTCGTTGGCTAACTTTGCTATCAAGGTGCGTTGCCAGCTCCTGTCCAACTCCTTGTCCACCAGTACTCCCCAGGGCCTGCAGAGCTGCTTTCCAGCTAGTTAGCCCCCAGCCTGTACTGGTGCCTGGGGTTATTGAATCCCAAGGGCAGGAATTTGCATTTCTCCTTGCTGAATTTACCTTCTGAATGGCAGCACAACCACCTGGTCTATCAACTTCTCCTCCCAATTTTACATCATCTGCAGACTTGCTGAAGGTGTGTTCTGCCCTGTCATTCAGATCATTAGTGACAACTTTAATCACTATTGAGTTCTAGGGTAGACTTATTGTGACTGGCGGTTCAGCCAGTTTTCAGTCCACCTCACTGTCTGCTCTTCTAGCCTGTATTTAATCAGTTTGTCAATAAGAATGTCATACTGTCAGAAGTCTTGCTGAAATCATATCCATTGCTCTCCTCTCATCCACCTAGCCAGTCATGTCATTGTAAAAGGCTATCGAGTTGGTCAGGCATAATTTCCAATTTGTAAACTCATGCTAACTACTCCCAGCCACCTCTTCTCATTGTTAATGTGTTTGGAAACCCTAAGCTCAAAAGCTAGAGGAGTGTGGAACCTCTAAGAACCCCAGTCAAAGCAAGAGTTATGAAATTCCAGGCCTTCAGCTATGAAGATAAGAGCCCAGTCCCTGTCAAAACCAGAACTCCCAAGGTTTCACAGCCTTATCTCCTCAATACGTGCCTGAAAAATTCAGTCAGGAAGTTCCAGAAGTGCTTGTAATATGTAATATTTGTCCACATGGAATCAAGCAAGAGGGCCCTGAATCAGTGCCTATCACTTTCCAATAACCACCAGTGTGCTCATTCCGAAGTACTAACAGTTCTTCCTTTCTACATTGTTTCTAGATTAAATCAATCTAGATTGACTTAGTCTAGAAAGACTAAGTCTACTCTTTCTGTTAAACTGCTAAGAAACCTCTGTTAACAGTACAGGAAAAGGTTAAAAAAAGAGTTCAACAAAGCATTTATAAATTAATGGTATATCTCAATATCATACATTTGCTATATCAATTAAGGTAAAACGTTGCTGTATGTAGAAGAGTATAAATTAATGGTATATCTCAATATCATACATTTGCTATATCAATTAAGGTAAAACGTTGCTGTATGTAGAAGAGTATAGATTAATGGTATATCTCAATATCATACATTTGCTATATCATTTTAGGTAAAACGTTGCTGTATGTAGAAGAGTGAAGAGCCCTTAAGAGTTAATATTTAATTTACTGCCTACTGCTTAGATTAGAAAGATGGAATATATTCACAATTTAACTAGAAATGAAAGAAAAAAAATTGCTTATTCCTCATAAAGTCATTCAAAATTAATCTCTGTTTGACTCTGCAATATACACAGCTTTTCATAAGGTTTTCTATTCTGAGGGAAATAAATAAAGGTAAATAATGCATAATACAAGTATTCCAATGAACAAGCTAAAACAACCTGCCTAAGCACATTTTTTTCATCATAAAACTTTTCTTAAAGACATTTAAAACTACAGCACACAAGGTTCTAAATTAGACTCTGGAATATGCAAACTGACAGCGGCAAGGACAAACACATACCCTTAATAATCGATTCAGCTGCATACAGATCCCGCTTGTAGGTCACCTAAAGGACAGACAAGCCTCATTAGATTTAACACAGCAGGAAGGAATGTAAAAACCAATAAAACAATGGCCTGAAGGCAATCCTTTACATTTGAAATACCATAAACAAATGATATTGTCAATTCTTAACTCCAGTAAAATATCACTGGCAAGTCGTGAGAACAGAAGTCGTAGAAATTACTGAGGACTCAAGAGAAACCTTTTTTTTTAAATACCTAGATCTGCTTAGAATTCATTCGAAACCTAAAACTATTTTTAACCCTTTGAAGAATCACAAAAACATGACACATCACACATCCATTTTCATAATTCCTTAAAAATCATCTTTCTAGTCTAAAATTTTATCATGAAATAGGTACATTTTTAATAGGACATAAAAATTACACCCAGGAAGAAGACTCGTTATTTCTTTTACTAACATAGGTTTAATTTTTCAGTAGTGCATGACTATTACCATTAATGAGAGCCCAATTAATCATCTACTGTAGTAGCCTTTGTGTGAGCTTTCAGAGGATTAAAAACCATCAAGTTCTTCTTGAAGACATTATTCAAATCAAGTTAGCTGGACAGTAAGATACTGAATATTTACTTGGTATTTGCAAAGAACACCTTCCATATCTGCCTTTGTGCCCTCATGGTGGTTGAAAATCCCAGTATTAGGCTTTGTAAATAAAATAACACAAAACTAAAGGCAGCATCTACCCAACAGTCTGTGCTTGCAATGTCTTCGCAATGAGGTGCAGTTACAAGAATAACTCCTAAATATTTGTCTTCGGTTTTACTGTAACTTGCTTTTATGTAAAATCTTACTGGATTTTCTGCATTTATTTCTCTAGAATCTGAATGACTTTTTTCTTTAATTTTGCAATGGACTGAATAAGGTTCCAAAGGCTTGAAGTGCTGCAAAGTACATCTTCCAGCAGTCTGAGTAAATGACTATTTCATTTTAACATAAGAATTCTTGTAACCACTTTACTTTCCCTCTCATAAATTAAGCTGTGTATTGTAGTCAGAAACAGGTGAGTAATATTACCTTTCTCATTATTCATCATTTCTCTGAGGAATTATATTTTTTTAAAGTTAAAATTTAAACTTACTTTGCCACTTTGTTTGCCCTGTGAGAGAAGCCAGAGAGTGAATCTAGCCCGTGAAATCTTAGCTGCCTGAGTTTACATACTGTTGGGAAGAATCAATGCCTTGAATTTAACTTTATGGATAGAGAATCATTGAGTCACCAATTCTGTTGCAAGCTTTCTTTCTAATTACCTGTTTCTAGAGGGCTTTTTTACTGAATTTTCAGTAAACCTGTAACAGATGGCCATCTCAAAACTTTTCAAGAAACCTCAGCTTTGTCTAAAGTAGTCTCATGTACTCTAAAGTTCATTTTCTTTAATATGCAACAGTATCTTTAAACAGTCGGATTTATAAAAAGTTACTTCATCAAGTAGGCCCAGTCTTCAAGAAAACAGCCCAGAAGAATGAAACAATTAAGAATGAAGCTTTAAAATCACTTCTGAAATTCTGAGCCATACATGAGCCAGACTTTTAGGGTGGTCTCCTAGAGAAATAAATAATCCGAGAGGTTCTCTTAAGGTATGGATATTCATAGCATTTCTGAGTTTTCTTGTGTTGATTAAGAGGTGTTCTTGCAAGTTAGATGAGACTTATTCAAAAGGCAGGCAACCACGAGAGACATCCCCCTTGGTTTAATTCTGACCATGGATTGCTTCAGTATGAATTTGTTTTAAACACCTTTGAAGGCTAATCAACACAGCAGCTTATTGTTCTGAGCAGCTACACTGTTTTACCTCTAGTTTCACCAAAATGGATTTGCATTCTAGGCTCACCCCAGCCAGAAGCAATTCAGATCTTGCCAAATCAACCAGGAAGAATACTTTAACTGCCACTCTGTATGGATGATGGCACCCTCTGCTCTCGCAGCCCAGGTGAGGAGCAGAAACCGCAATGGGAAATAAAAGATTAGCAAGAAAGCTGACACACAGGAGTTCTCTCTCACTTTGCAGGAGGAGAATGTTCTACCTCATTCATTTTGGGTTATTTTATCTCATATTGCTATGCTAAATCTCTACAGACTTTTCAAATTACCATTTAATCTTCTTTTTCACGCTTTACTGTAAACCTTCTCTATTGATCCACATTTTCCCAGAGCCTGAGTCCAGATTTGACCATAGTATTCTAGATGCACCTTCAATAGTAGAAGATCCCTTTTCTAATTTCATATTCTTCCTTACATATCCATGGCTGACGGAAGGTGTTTTGCCCACAGTGGCAACCTGCTATCCTCTGTGATTCCCTCACTGCTCTCAAAGTCACTGTCTTCTTAGAACAATTCTCTAAATACGGCCTACTGATTTTGTTTCTAAAAAAAAACTTCTATATATTTGGTTGCAACGACAAACATGCCTTTTGTTTAAATTGTTATCCAAGCAATCCTTATCAATAGCTTACTTCTGATCAGTTATATTTTGTTTTACAAATCCTTAAATCTTTGTGTTGTCTGCACACTTTATCAGACAAACGATAAACAGCTTAGAGACAGTAACAGTTTCTGCAGAACTGCACATGGTGAGAAATATATCAGTTATCCCATTTTTAACCTATTTAATGAGGACTAGTACAATTACAGTCATCCTACTTTTAATTAAGATGCCATGTAGTAACAAGTCAAACTTCTGCCAACCGTATATTGTATCAGCACTACCATCTTTATCAGCCAAGACTATAATCTTGTAAAAAAGGGCTTGAAGCCAATTTCACAAAATAGGTAAATTCCATGTTGGTTGACATTAATTACATTATCCCCTTAACCCTTGATTAATCAAGTTGTGCCTGTAGCAGTGCGCCCTTTTGTTTTGTTGCTGAGTATCGAACTCACGGGCTTCTAATTACTCAGATTCTCTCTCTTCATATGACAACATTAATTTTCATCTTGTCCTCTTGAACATCTAGTGTTCCAAGATTTTTGAATATTATTGTTGAAATTCAGTATTTCCCTAGGCCAAGTACTAAAACTCAACACAAATACCTCACTATCATGGAATATAGAACAACCATCTGCATATTTGGCAAAGGCAGAAGAGTCTTAGACAGTCTTATTAGACATTTCTCTACTGTTTTGTATAATAATCTACTGCATCTAGTTATTAACGCCTCAAGATCATCAGAGGAGGGTTTGCTTGTTTGGTTTCCTACGTACTCTTCTCTCTCAACTGTCAGACTGCAACTTTTCACTACCTAGGAAGGTGTTCTTTGAAAAGTACCCCAAAGGTATTCCCATTTTATCTTTAAAAGTCTTCTTCAAACGGATTTAGTTTGATGAACATTTCACATTTATAAAACCATATGTTAAAACATAACTCCTTATCAAACAAACACAATAAAGTTATGATCACACATACACAAAATGCACTGCATTTTAGTTTAATTGGGAATTTCCCTCTGTTATACTAAGGTATGCCACAGATCTTCGTTGTATGGGATATTTTTCCAGGACGAGAAAGTAACCTGTTGTTTCTAGAAATGGTGAGGATTTTTTGTACTATCAGCACTAAGTCTTTAAACGTGTATCAAACATTCTTACAATGGAGTTTTCCTTTGTATTATACACACACACACATGTTAGACTCCAAAAATTATATTCTGTTACACGGTTTTACATTTTAAGAGGATATTGCACCAGAATATTTAAGGTAATTTTGTTTCAAAGCCTTGGAGCACAGAGAAACCGAAAATGCGGAGCTGATAGTGTCATTCTGTGTCAGCCTTTTTTACCATCCTGATCCTAACTATGTTATAAATAATTATATAATAACTGTATTTATAATAGATCTTATAAATATTCATAACACTAAAGTAATTTGAATGTTCCTGCCTGATTGTTGTCACTACAAAGAATGATTTTAATTTTGTAATTTGTTACCAGAAAGTAAACAAACTATCACTTGCTTTAGCTGCAACAGTGAGTGACTTTGAAATGTAGACAGTGCTCCAGTAGAATAATTAAGTCAATTCAAGAAGACAATAAATATGCACAGATAAGCAATTTTTCCCTCAGCTTTGTGTCATTTAATGTTATGCAGCAGCTAATAAAGAAATCGAATTCTTACAAATATCAAACCTTCTCTTGAAAGAGTCAAGGCCCACACAGAATGAAATTAGTTAGTAATACCTGGACTTTAGAAATTATTCTCCACCTGTTAAATCCCTGCAGTTTTTCTGTTACATATCCTCTGAAACCTCAACTGAACAAGGATTACTTATGTCAGTTCTCATTTTTCCGGATGGAAAATCTTTCTGCCTCTTGTTGAAAAACAAATGAGACTGGAGCCACTGGGAGCACATCAGTTCTTAGCTTATGGAATATAATTTATCTCAGCATTGAAAAGCCTTACAGAGAAACAAAACAACCTGTTACAAATTACATTATTATGACAGCTAAGGAAAGACAGTTTTGCTTCTGAAAGGTTAGGAATCAACAGCAATAGCTCGTAACCATATTTTAGGCAAGGATCACTTGGGAAAATTAGCAGTCTTCTGCACTTCATCAAGCTGCAGAGACTGAGCACAAATGTTCTCTTCTTCAGTGGTAGATCCCCAAGTCACCTGCCAAACACCCCGGTACAGAATGACCAACACCCTGGTGCTGTTTGAGCAGGAATGAGCTGCCTTCCTCTGCAGCCTCTAAAGTGATGAGATTATTTGCTGCAGAAACAATTTACCATATTACAGACCTCATCATTTTTATGCCTTGACTTCGAACACCTTCACGAGCCACAGAAGACACCAATGACCTTTAGCTACACAATAAGGCAGGGATATGAGAAGGTACTTCGATGACACGGCACCAGCACCTTTGTGTATGGTATCTACGGTATGGCACCGCTGGCAGCACATTATCTGCTGTTGCTGCTGGCACACACTGCACCACACCATCAGTGCTGGGACTCTCCCACCTGGCCCCACAGTATTTTCAGCTTTTCTCCCCAAATCTCCTTCTCCGTTATATTCCTCAACATGCCACCGCCTGAAAAAGTTCTCTCTCCAATATCCAAGCACTTACGAGCAATTCACTCTTCGTGTGTTCCCATTTTTCATGGTTTTACAGGCCTCTTCCAAGTCCAGTGCTACTGCAATGGGTCCCACATGCTAGAAAGTTAACAGCATCAGGATTTTGTTTCACCGATAACATCCTAGTGGCACCAACACGGCACCAATTCTTTTGTGAAACAGAGATGTGCACAAGCTCAGTTCTGAAGTCTCACTGGGGACTGGTTACTACTGCTGCTCCTCAGGGGCTGATACCGGGGAGAATACTGTCTAATATCTTTATTAATCACCTAGAAAAGGGGAAATACCCTCAGCAAAATAGTGGAGGACAACAAATGGGAGAGTATTATGCTTAAGGGTACAACACTCATTTAGAGAGATTCTGAAAGGCTAGTGAAAGGGGCTGACAGAAACCTTCTGAAATATAATAAACACAAATACAGCATCGTGCAACTGGGGCAGAATAACCCTGTGCAACACTCCACACTGACACTAAAATACAGAAAATATCTTTGCAGAAAAGGACCTTCTGGACAAGCTGAACACGAGCCAGTGGCGTGAGGCAGTGCTGAAAAGGAGTCCAAGGAAGCTAGTAAGGAAGCAGACTTCATTCCATGGAATACAGGGTTTATTCCCCTGTATTCATCCCTTTTGAGAAGACATTGGAGCGCTGTTTCTAGTTTTGGGCTCCCCAGTACAATGCAATGGGGAACAGGAGGAAGCCCAGCAAAGGGCTGCTAAGGTGGTGTGAGAGAACTTGGCTTGTTCAGCCTGAAGGTGGAGAAAGGTCATCGTTATCGGCCACATAGAAAATTAAACTGGACTTTTCTCGCAGATCTTTCTCTTGGCCTTTCGTAATTTCCCAGTACAAGAGGCAGCCAGGGAAATGCTGACTGAATCTTAGGGAAAAATCTCCCCTTCCTACAGCGTGGAAATGCATTGGAATTGTTTTCTTCAGAGAGTCTCTGAAGTCTCCATTCTTGGAGATACCCAAAACTCTAACCCACTTCCAGCAAGGCATTGGACCAGATGACAAGTAGATATTTCTTTCAATCTTAATTTTTCTGTCACTCTAGGTCAAAAGACTATGTTTCATCTGCTGGGCACCAGCAGCACCTACAGAAAGTAAATAAACAATATAAAGAACTAAATTAACATTATGGGTGCATTTTCTTACCCTTCATGCAAGTACCATGCTTTGCAATGAGAGCAATGAGACCATCCCAAAAGTGACATCATGCAACTATGCATGACATAACCTGTCCCAAATCTGAATAGGAAAACAGACAATAGGCTGTTTCAGAAAGACTGTCCTTCCAAAAACATATTCAAAGAAGTTGCTGCATGCAACCAGTGCATGAGTAAATTTTGCTGCTAAATTGCACAGGAAATTTGCACTACAGATTCAGGAAATTACCTTTCTATGTAAGATTTATGGCCATATTATTAGAAATCATGTCCCATTGGAGGAAATTTACTATCAAAGACAGAGAGGGTGATTTGAGCCGCTTCCAGATCCTTCAGTGCAGTAATGAATGAAATAAACAAAAAAAAGGAAACACTTAAAAATTGCATGACACAACAGTTACTGAGAAAGAATAATGTCCCACAATCCAAAACAATGAAATGTGATACTTTTAAGCAGCAGGGACATATCCTTTGGCACCTGTATACACACCTGCTTTGTCAGTCATCAGAAACCTGCAGATTATCAGACAAGGGGAATGATGTTCACGTTTTGAAAGCTCGTTTGAAGAGGTCTTAAACATTACAGTGTTACTACACATAATGAGCTGCTCTAAAAAAAAAATCAAACTGTTGTTAGCCAGGTATTTGGCATCAGAGGAAAAGTGATGTCCTCATAGGAAAGTGGAGGGAAACAGCCAAAAGATATAAAAAAATGAGAAAGCTCATATCATAAAAGAATCTCCTTAGATTTAGAGATTATGGATTTATAGTTTTAGAGATTCAAGAACCTACTTGGTTTTCCTACTTCCAGATAAATACTTTCTTCATTGATTACCTCAGGTAACATCTGCCTGAGTTTACGAGTGTTAAAAAAGCTCAAGATAATCCAGAAACAATTCTGAAATTTGGAAGAGAAAAGCTTAACATTTGAAAACACATCTGAAATTCTATGGTAATATGTGAATTTCAGTAACTGTTAAAGATACATGTAAAAATAGATATTATTATTGTCTTTACCTTCCAGAGGTCAGCTGTCCCTTCAACGAGTTTGGCATTTGTTTCACAGTATTTCAGAGCCAGATGCAAACATTCAGTTCCATAATCCAGGTCATAGTCTGTACACTGTAGTAATTAGAAAAGAATAAATCAAACTTATCACTTTTATATTGTTTAAATTAGTTATTTTTGTCATTTTAGTTTGTCATGACCACAATCAAAAACAAGATACTTTTACTCAGTCCGCTTAGAAAGGTGATTTAAGTGTTATACTTCTCTGCATAAGTTTTTAAGTGCTTTGAGTAACAAAACAAAACAGACACAAGAAGACAGAGTAACTTAAAAAGAAAGATTGATTTCAGAATCCTAAAGAAAACAGGGCTTTCAAAAAGACACACTGGAACATTTTTAAATCAAGCAGAAATTGTTTATATTCTTGAAATAATCAAGACACAAAAGAGGTGAACAGAAAATAGAAAGGAATAGGGAACTCCAGCTCCAAATCATGGAAAATGGAGTGATCTCTCAAGTAAAGACATCCAGAGATAAATAGCCAATGAAATTGCCAGAAACGGCCTAGTAACTTTCAATTCCAAATATTTATTACCAAAATGTTTCCTTTATTTGTTTTGAAGGAAAAGTTTCTTGTAGAATGTAAACTGTTTTCTACTAATGTGAATAAGATTAAAAAAAAAAAAAACATGTATTTTTCATTTGCCTCAGAATGGAAGAATAATTTCAGAAAAATTTCTCCGCTAAAGAATTCACTTTGAATTAAAATTAGATTACATTTTTTAAATAGATGGGTAGCAAATGGTACTAGAACAGGAGTAAGCAGTTCCAACTCTTTAGCAAGGTATTAATTACAGATAATTAGTAGGGAGTGGAGAAGTTCCATAAATGGGCTAAAGCATCTTGAGGGTATTGCTGGCTTCAAGGGATGAATATGACACAAAGCAAAGTAATAATTAAAAACATATTTCACTAACACTTGTACATCATGACATTTACCACTCTCATTATCTGTAATTGTTTAAAACTAAACATATTGTCACATTGTACTCTTCTGCCAGGCTGATACACTGATGTCAGAGGAGAAGTATCCGCTCAAGAGCAGTATGGTTTATAGATCACCCATACGCTGAACAGCTCCACAAGTAAAGTTTTAAACCCGTATTTCAGGTGCAGAGTTTGAAAGCTTCTATATTGCCCTAATAAACTCAGTTTAACAAATCAAGCATTATCAGGAAGTGCCTAAAATAAAAAGTTAGAGAATATCAACGAGGAAAATTCTTACTGACCCAGGCAGGCAAACATTCTCATATTAAATCTTCTCCATGTATTTCACTGTACATCTAGAGCCAACTTACATTACAAAAATCTGTTTAAAACTTTTACTATTTCTGAAGTCTCTTTTTGACCAAAAGTCTGACAGAGCACAGTTAACTAAACTTGACATGCACACATAGCTTTCTCAAACAATAGGCATAGTTTAAGTTTCAGACCACAGATTTGAAATGGTGGAAAGAGCTGGAAATTTTGCCACAAAGCATATCCACAGAAGAAAAAAAAAAGAAAAAAAACCCAAACAGATCAGTTTAGGTCTTTACATAACACAGAAGGAAATATGTTACTTAAAAATGCTTTAGAACTGTTGAATATTCAAAGGCACTCTAATAGGTAGTTTTGGGGAATTTTTTGTGGCTGGTTTTTTATCTGTTTGTTTTCCAAGTGTGGATGTTTGATTAAAGTGCTATGGGTGGAGGTAGATCTAGGTTTTAGCATTACAACAATTCTTCTCCTGTTCCCTAATTCAGTTTGAAAACATTTTGATAAACAATATTACTTCTTAAAATACAACGTGGTGCTATTGCTTAGCTCTTAGCTGTAAACACAGAACAAGGGGCTAGAGAAAAGAGCAGCTACACAGCTCCTACCTCCCTGGTACTAGCCCATAAGCTAACTTGTTTCCAATATAGTACTTTCAACATGTAAAACTAAAGATGCAGTATTTAACAATTTAACAATTGCTTTTACTGATAACATGCACTATTTTGCTATAACTTTATACTCATAAAAGAATTGGAATGGATATATGGGAACTGGTAACCATACAGCAGAACAAGCACAGATGCAAGGAGAATTTTCATTAAAGCAATGTCATTTTCTTATTTTTTCATCATTCTTAGTTTTATAATAAGGAAAAAAAAGAGTATTTTTTATGTATTAATAACTTAAAGAAAAATTTCCTATTTTCTCCCTTACACTGCTACTTTTAAAACCTCTTTTACAATCCTGTAACCACTGGCTGTGTCTCCATTTTTTTCTCCCATATAAATCCACTTTATAACAATATCAGAACACTTGCAATTACAAGACATAGCTAATTAACAATAGCAGAGCTTGATGATTTTTCCAGATCCTTGCAAATCAAGTTATCGCTGCTGAAGTGCCAGAGTACATCATGAACATTCATCATCAGGAACATTTCACTAAGTTATAAAAGGAGGCACAAGCTCTGGTGAACCCAAATTGGCCCATTTTTAACTTGCTTTATATAGACTCATTTTGCCATGTTCATTACCAAGGAACCCCCAAAATGCTGAATCCAACAGTGGATTTGCAGCGAGTGCTCAGTCTACAGCAATAAGCCACAGCTAAATGAGAACTACCAGAAGCATCAAACAGAAGGAGGAAACCCATGAGCAAGGAAACAGTGAGATTTAACGCTAGTTTAGATAAACCTCATCTCCGAAACAAATTCTATTGCCGTTAATTATTAAAACTGCTGTGATGTACATCCACATGCAGAAGTGCTTCACAAAAAGAGGATAAAGCAATTTTATTGTAATTCTTCTACAGATCTGAATCTACATCCCAACACCTTTCACTGCAGCACCTGTGAGTGCCCTCTCCATATGTGCCGTGATTTCCCTGCGCTCTACAATCAGATGCCCTGAATAATTCCTGACTGCCCATTGAAATATTTTGGTACTGAAGTTGCTTCTAAGTCCACTAAATGTCCATTTAAAGAACTTATGCACTGGTTGGTTCCAAGATCCTGTGAGATAAAAGGTGTATGACCAAGGAAAACAGATGATTAACAACTGAACTCACATTTCAGCCACGGAGCTGAAGGCTGGGAGGCTCCAGCATCCTCTCAGGGAAGGCAATCATTTGGGTTTCCCTCCTCCTCACACTTGCCAATTTTTTCAAAAACCACACCAGGACTTAACATCATTGAAATCTCTATGCCTCCATGGAATTTGATTGCAATCACCATCTTAAGGGTCTTTTCCAACCTAAATGATTCTATGAGATTAAACTAAACGTGCAATTAAATGTTTAAAACCATTGATACAAGAGTTAAAAAACTTGTAACATTTTCAAGTATCTTTTTAATTGTAAAAGTTACAAATTAAATATTAATTTTGTTTGTTTTCAGTGTCCTGTTGTATCAAAACCACTAAGGAAAAAGGTCATTTATTTTGATTTAGATACAACAAAGAATCACTCCAACAAAAACACTGAAATAAGGTAAATAGATAATTAGGAAAGATACCCATTTTATCAAGCGCCATTTTCTTCCTCTGACCTCAGAAGGAAAGAGAAGCTGAAGTATAATCACAAAACTAAGTCCTAGCCACAGCATCCTTAAGAGTGACTCTGGACAAAAGAAACAGAAAGATCAAGTTTTAAAATTCTTTTGAGAAAGCGTCAGAGCTCTGTTTTCTGTTCTTAACTCCATGCTTTAAGGTACTTGCAGATACCCCTCGGAATTATTGTGATAAGTGTCTGCATCATTGCCACAAGGTGCACCAGGGGAGATTTAACCTAGATATTAGGAAAATTTTCTTCACCAAAAGGGTTATCAAGCATTGGAACAGCCTGCCCAGGGAAGTGGTTGAGTCGCCATCCTCAGAGGTATTTAAAGGACTTGTAGATGTGGTACTGAGNATCAGTTTAGGTCTTTACATAACACAGAAGGAAATATGTTACTTAAAAATGCTTTAGAACTGTTGAATATTCAAAGGCACTCTAATAGGTAGTTTTGGGGAATTTTTTGTGGCTGGTTTTTTATCTGTTTGTTTTCCAAGTGTGGATGTTTGATTAAAGTGCTATGGGTGGAGGTAGATCTAGGTTTTAGCATTACAACAATTCTTCTCCTGTTCCCTAATTCAGTTTGAAAACCAACCTAAGTAATTCTATCATTAAGATCTACTCCTCTTAACCTTATTCTGGCTGCTATTGCTTCTGCCTCTGCAAAGAGAGGTCCAAAGAAACCAACCTTCCTGTAAGAGACATGTGCTCCACTTTACACCGAAATCATAACCACACTAACATTATCATTTTGAAAAACCTTAGTTTTCTTTGAAAATCACATGGAGAGCTCTAACCCCTATGCACCCAGAGTAATCCAAAATTAGTCCTTCCAGAGAATGAGGTCTGCTATGTTCTCCTAGACAAATCATGCTCAGCCTGTAGGGAGAAGAGGAAAAGTGCAGCTTTGCTATAAAGGATTAAAAACTTAATCAAGAAAAACTGGAGGTGCATTGCCAAGGAAAGAAGGGTACCGGTAGGCACTAACAAGAAACATCAAGGGTTCTGTCTACATTATCAGTTCAGTGGGCAGGAGAGGTTCTTGTTGGTCCATGTCTCTCCTGCATCCCTCCTCAGAATCTCACAACCACACTTGACTATGCTGCTGGAGAGCTCCAAGGCATTTCCTTTCTGATGGAATCAAGGTGAAAGCCACATGCAAGGGCACCTGCTAGAGCACATCATCTGCAATGTGGGGACAAGGTGCCCCCCTGAGGTTCCCAGAGCCCCAGCTCTAGTAATCCATTGTGCCCTTACGAGTGACAACTGGGATGAATGTCACTGCTGGTAAAGTCCCAGCTTACACGTACAATCCTGAAACACTAACAGGTCATCAAAAATAAAACCTCAGTCTTCCCCTTTTATTGCCACACTAGTAGATATCTATTCCCAGTATTACTCCAACATAGTCCACACAAACTATGTTTGTGCAAAATGAGCATAACGAAAATGACAATACAAACTTGGTGAGAATAAACAGATCGCTTATTAATCAGATTGGCTTCATAAAACAGCTCCTGAGCAATCATGAGACAGTATTGATATTTCTGGTATCAGAAAAGGACACAGGAGTCATTTTGAGCACGCAGCTGACATGGAATTTCAGATCTCAATACAATTTCAGCTTTTTTAAAAAGTCCTATTTTAGTTACAACATCAAGAATAAGAAAATCTTAATATTCTATGTGACAACAGTAGTAGTTAAAATGCTTTGTTAGGACTCACTTTAAAAAAATTATCTTGTAAATTGGAAAAATACTTGGAAAAGAGTTATATGAACAAAGCAAAGAAATCTTGTCCCAAAGACTGTTCAGGTTATTCTAAGAAAATGTAAAGAAGTGATTGTTGACATAATCCCCACAAAAAGATTTCTAAATATATCAAGGTCTAAAATTAAGCAACAAACAGAGAATGTAATTAAAATGTATGTTTTATTTTAGAATTATTTTGAGGGGATATTATTCACTCTTGGAATCATTTACTTAAGAGAATCACCTCTTGACATTATGCAAGATCATAAACGATCTTCCGTTCCTTGCCTTTTGATACACTAATCTGTCATAGCTAAGGCATTAACAGCTCTAGCATCACTGCTTGTATTCTTCTTTGCTCTCTCAAAACAGGCAGCAGATGACAATTTAGATGGGTGGTCCATCCATATGCTGGATACAGGGATTCTTGCTCAGTCTTCAGCAATTTTTGAGCCTGTGCCAAAGGGGTGATCCTTGTGGATACAGTGCGCTTATCAGGGTAAATCCAGCAACACTTACAACAATGTTCTCATAATCCAGCCTAATTTCCAATTTGAGTAATTGCAGTGTGCCTCCCAAAAAGACACCCTCCAAATTATATACGAAGACAAAGTGCCTCTTCACTGCCTCAGAGATGCCAGATTTCACCCAGGGAGTGGCAGCTTTGCACCACGGCACCGACCGACGGCTCCAAGAGCTAATATGGGAGTTTGCCAAGAGCTCTGACATCCTACAGAATGAGGGGTGCCATAAAATGGAAGTAATTATCCCATTAGCAAAACAACTTTTAATTTTTTTTCTTACGCAAGGCATTAGAATTTCTCCAAACATTCTTGTGGCAGAAATTAATTAGGGCAAGGTGGGGATTCATACAATATCCTGGCTCTACCATTGCGCCAAAGAACTAATCAAGTGCAGAGCTATCTAAACTAGCATACTTTTCTCAGCAGACCACCATCTAGCTTCAGGTTTTGAATAAATGAAATTATTACTGACAAAATCAATTTAGTGCATTTATCCTGAAAAGAATTCTGCAGAACTGGGTAGGTTTTAAGGATATGGAAGCGGAGTATTTATTCCTCTAAATCTCAGGACAAAGCTGGTAGGGTAAAGAGATGGCAGATGAAGTAACTCTAAAACCTCTTTGGAAAACATCTTGGAACTACAACTTGAAGACTTTACAAATTAGGATACTCATTTAGGTGAGGCTGACAACCCTGCATTGAAGCAACAGTATGTGTGCATCAGCCTGAAGATCAATGGAGAAAGGCAGATCAAATTCCTTTGCAAAACTGCATTATTAGAAAATTAGCTCCACTGCAATTTTGCATCAAAACAAAAAAGTTACCAATTCTCAGTAGAAATGAAATTAAACAGAACTCAGGTTCTACTGAAATTCCAAAGCAATCATTTTTTAAATGGGACTAAAACCAGAGAAAAAATCCAAGCTGAAATGGACTATAGCAATGAACGGGTGCTGTTAAAGTAAAAACTTCTCACGTGTGGAGAAATGAGATGCTGGGGTTTCTTTCCGCAGTTAGGACACACACAAATATCCTTGTCAATCAATCAGATCTAAAATCCTAATGGCCCACAGAGAAATCAGCACAAAGGCTCCCTTTGTTAGGTTATTTCATATGCTTAGATTGCACGTTGAAAATCTCACAGACATTCCCCATCTTGATAGGGACAGCTTATTAAAAACCATATTATTACACTATCAAAGGAACTGGAGTAGGAATTTCAACAAACTGAAATACTCCGTGCTACTTTACTATTCAGCCAAGTAGGATGACTTGGGAAAAATCAAGTAGGTAGTTACACTAAAACTGTAATTACCTCTTACATTCCATTGGCAGATGGAAATACGTTGTCTTTAGGAGTCCGCACAAGGAGTAATTAACTTGTAATGCTGTCCTCCTACAAATCATCCAAGTAGTACCTTACTACTACTGTCTAATTCACCAATCACTTCTTGATTCAGTATTTCAGAACACAGTCAATGACACGGAAGAAAACCTACAAACACAAACTGGACTGCAAAATTAGGAAAAACCACACCACTGATGTCACGAGGCATATATTTAGAAGACCTGAATTCACAGCTATAAAATACGAAAGTAAAGTGGAAAACTGAAGTGACCAAAGCTGGGGGTGATGGAAAAGGAAGTGGATCTCCAGATAGACACACAGAGCACACAGGAACCACAAAATACATTTGAAGATGAATGAGGTAAACTGATCACCCTTACAAGAAAATGCATTTCATAAAAGGTGTATGATGCTTTGTAAAAAAAGATGAAGGCCAAGAAACAACCCATTACAGCTTGTGATAAAATGTATATATCTTACCTACCTTTTGTCATATGTTAAACACAATGGTGATCTCTTTTTCAGTGTTTTTACACTACAAAACCAAATAGCTCTGACCCCTATCACCAAACCATGGTGAATAGCATGAGGCAAATTTTTTTTTCTCCAAATAAGTGTTTACAGGAGGTAAATACTAAGCTGTTCAGCCTTGTCACAACTTAGATACCTTGGCAGACACAAAAAGTTTCGTATTTGGTGAACCTTAAAAAAAGAAAAACTGAGGTCCCTTGAAGATTCAGTTACCTTTGGTCTTAGAAGGGAGGTGACCACTGGGGTTTTTTCAGCGTTCCAGTATTAAACTTAAATGCCCAAATCTTGTCTCACATTTTGACCCTTCAGTCCTTTTTGTGAATCTGACCCTTGCTCCCAAAGTTGCCAAGGTTTTAGCCAACAATTTGTCTGCTACTGTTCATTTAATCGCCTGTTGCTCCTGGCGATGTTAATTTGACAGACATTGATTTCTTTAACAAAGAATGAACCCACAGGAAAATCCCCAAATCAGTCTAGACATTTTGCCTCGAAGGACTTGCCTGACCTATGCCAAAATATTACTAAACTTCTACAGCTGACTCCACTTCCCACTACAGAGGATACTAAAATGCTTCACACATGTTTGAAGAAGAATCCCAGTAATGTTGTGCCCTTTCAAAAAGCACTTTAGAAGTTTACAAAATCCACATGGAATACACTCCCTATTATTTACATACAGAAGAGACAATACTTTGAGCAAATACTTGTACAATGGGCCTAACAATAGCCAACTTCCTTTCACACTCTGGCAAAATCTTCCCTGAACATTCTCAGGGGTTTGTGAGATGAGAACAGTTTTGGGATTTCCTTTTCTTCTGCAGAGGACCAGGTTGGACAGTTTGCAGAACATCTCTTCTCCCCATTTCAACCCCAGCTGGGGACATCTTGCAATGATTTTTTTTTTTTTT